>CANSZD010004034.1:0-102743 GCA_947648045.1 Beta corolliflora
ATGAATACTAAAGATATGAGTTTATTTTAGGATTAATATAAGTGTTTGTTATGATAAAGAAAGTGTTATGGAACATCGGTAACTAATTAAGTATGACTAATTGATTAAAGTAATTTTCGGAAAATATTTGTGAAAAATACCTTTGGATATTATCTTTTGATTATTCTCCAAGAAAACCATTTTATCACGTTTATTAGATTGACTCTATTGATACCGTTGATTTTTACATAAATGTGGGATTTGTTGAGAGTGTTCCTCGGAGTTTCTCCAACAAACTCAACTTGCTATACATGCCTTGGTTTTAGGCGTAGCGGCAGTAAGTGGGGAGAAACTTGTTGAGAGCTTTCAAGGAATGCTTTCTCTACAAAAAGGAGGAAGTATCCTACCAAACAAATAACAACGAACATACGCAAAGAGTAATCGTCCTCCACCCATACCTTACCCATTTTCTATTTCGGTTCATAAACTAAGCCAACAAAATAATTGCGTATTCATAATCAATCAATAACGTTTCCACAATCAACACATTCATAACTATGGCCATAGTACGAACTTATTTATCAAATAGAACGATGATTCCATACACACACAAGGACTTAAGTAAATTATTTTACTGAACAAAAAAGTTACCTGAAATGCAATCCAATTCCTTATAATAATGAACCTCCAAATCCATCGACAATTTGATCACCCATTCTCACTTAAACTCCACAATTACAAATACCTCACTACAATGACAATAATCAATAAACCATTCTCAAACTAATCTAATCTAGAAAATGAAACTATAACCAATTCCTAATTTAAATATCCTTTACGATTATAATCTTAATTCCTCAATTACAGGTTACGTAAAATGAACTTGCCATCTTATAACCACAATTCTAACCAACACTATAACAATATAATTCAACAATACCCATTCTAACTATAAACCAACACAACTCCTTTTAACTAAAATCATAATCAATAATCAATTTGCTAATCATAATCAAAGCTTAAAATGAAATAAAACCCAATTTCAAGTAAATTCAATAAACTATAACAAGTCAAGGAAGAAATCATATTCAAGGTTAGAAATAAAGGCACGCACCACTAATTAAACAAATGGTATAAAATAATACTCCCTCTGTTTTTTATCTTTTCCACTTGGAATTTTGACACTATTCAATTCATACTTAGAGAGAATCTTCTCAATTTTTCTCAATTTATAAGAAAAAATATAGTCATGTGAGGTCTTCTTTTGATTCGGTCTCAATTAGTACTTTATTAATATTCAATCATTATAATTTTTACTAATATATAATAAAAAAATATTTAAGTTGAAAGATGTGCATTGGGAGACGTGCACATGAAAGTGAGAATGATAAAAAAAACAGATGGAGTATATAATTACGTATGTAATTTGCAAAGTCAATTTATTGAATTTGAGATCAATAACTTCTGTTATGAGTTCCAAGCTATATTTGTTTAAAATATTTTAACTAGGAAGCCTTATTCTAGCTATATTGAATTACTGATCCCGAATAGAGATTATGACTAGTGGAATGGTTTATATTAAAGATGTTTGTCGAACTATTTCTTTAAATGGGTATACATTGAGAAATGGTTATTGATATTAATCTATATATCTATATAAAAGCTGGGTACATAAATCCTATATGTCATCCTCACAATTAATTCGCCAAATGTCAAATTCTCATGCCTTCTCACAATCCATATGCCACGTGTAAACTAGAGGAAATCTCTACGTCATGTGTCGCTTGCATATTACTTCATGGCGTGTGCCATAATATTTATTGCTAGGAAAGAGGATTAAGTAAATCAATTACAATCCTCTTCATTAGGATAGAGTATAATAATCATCCTTAAATCAAGCAAATAAACATATTAAAGATTTATGTACAAGAATTAAGGAAATTTGATTAGAATATTTATTTGTTATCATCCTTAAATCATTTGCTCCATCAATACAAAATCATACTACACGTGCTGAATTCATGCCCATCAGTCTCAAATGATTAGGAAAGATTGTTATGCCCATTTGGTGAGTTCATTGCTCCGTCAATACAAAAATCATAAATTCATAATACATTAATCCATTGCACCGATTAATATTATGTCACTTAATGTAAATAGATAATTTGAGACAATTTGAAATAGATAAATCGTGTATAAAATGAAATGAAAGAAGGTAATACTATCATCACATGAAAATTTGTAGATTGTAGAAAGTTAGTGAATCGAAGAGTTTTTTTTTGTAGAAGATGATTTAATCGATGAGTTGTTATGAAAACCGACATTTATGAGATTTTTTGCTTTTAGCTTTAGTTATTTGGAGTATTGGATGTGAAATCGAAAGAGATAGAACTTGGAAGGAGAAGATGGAGAATTTATATGAGAATGGGCTATGATTGTGTTATAAAGTTGTACAAGAGAGATTATCTATTTTTATAAAGAAGAACGAGGCAGAGAGAATCCTATATAAATAAGAATGGCTAATTTTGTGTCAAGTTACAACAAAAAAAATATTTGGTCATCTTATTGTGTAAGTTTGTACTAATGTTACAAAAAATAAAATAAAAAACAATTAAAAAAATTACGGATGGAATTGGACTTATCTATTATATGCACTACATTTATTATAAGTAGACAACATTTTGAAAATGAAATAAAGATAAGAAGTCTTAGCTAAGTAAGTTTGAGGGATTGGATTATGCCTCAAAAAAAAAAAAAGAGATTGGATTATGAAAGATGGTTCTAGATACACTTAAACAAAAGGGGAAAAAATGGTACATTTTAAGTTATAAAGGATTTGTTATCTACAAAGTTATAAAGTAGATGTGGGTAGAAAGACTTTAAAGGAACGATAAGATTAATAACTTAGTTCTATAAAATTAGGGGATTATTTTTTGGACCCTGCTTTTTAAAAGATTTCATTAGTAGTATTTCAATTAATCTAATTGTGTGACATAATTTATCTATCTCTATTTGTCTGCTTTTCACATGGGTTTCTTAAAAAATTTGCCAAAGGAGTATGTTGCAATAATCTAAATTATGTTGCAATATATATATATTATTAAAATGACAATATGATATACAAAGACCCTGTTCTAATATGTTCATATAAGGACAGATAAGTTCAGATAAGGACTAATTAGGTCAAATGAGTGCAATTCAACAATAACAAAGAATAAGGTCTAATAAGTTCAGTTAATTAAGTTCAGAAAAGTTCAGATAATTACAGATAAGTCGACAAAAAAAAGGGCCAACTTTATACACACCAGAGGATTTAAATGCTATAAAGGTTATTCAGATTCAGCTAACTATCAACATTATATTCTATTTTAGATAACACATACGATATTCAAGCAATGAAGTATACACCAACATCAGAGCGGCTATTTAATGCTATATCAAGTCATGTGGAGATGAGGTTGTAAGGTGAGTTATAAAATTAGAAAGGGGACCACATTGGTGAAAAAAGAGGATAAAGTAAAATGGACATGTTATCAAAAATGAAAAAAAACAACAGTATGCAGATTCATAAGAAATGGGCTATAAGGAAAGTGTATAGATAAAATAGAAATGTATGTAGTATTACACTAAAAGGAATCTAAATACTTATTAGATTAATGTTACAGGAATCACTAATAGACTAAAAGAAATTTTACCTTGATGACCCAAATTTTACACTATTGTACTCAAAGTTGATAATGTAAACTTTTGATTTCGTCAAGTATTTTTAGCCGGATTTTGAGCCTTATATATATATAGATGGATGACATGATTTCTTAGCCTCCTATCTTAGCCAAACTTTTTTGCCTTATGTATTTATAGATAGTGTAAACTGAGGTACTAATTAAAATTTTGATTATGTGAAATGTTTTTGGCTTTATATAAATAAACAACATAATTAAAATGTACTTTTAGCATTATGTACTAATTAATATGTACTTTGTATTTTTTCAACTAAAAAGGTTACCCATTATATTTCAAACTGATCATAAAGTTGAGAGGAATAACCCTTCTTCTTTACAAAGTTTAACGAATAAACTCACATTTATAAAAAAAAAAATCAGTTTCAATATATACAATTATTTTTAAACACTCAAAATTAAAGAACCAATTTTTTTTTGAAAAGGTAGCAATTGTTGAATATAATTTTTAAAAGGTATCTTCTATATTATAGCAATAACTACAAACCAAATACTATGAAAAAATTAAAAATAGAAGTATATATAATTTGCGAACATAATTCCTTTTCAAAATATGACATTTATTTGAACTTCAATATATACATCCTATAAATATATTTCTGCTACCTTAAACAATACTTTAAAATTAAAAAGGAAGTCCCAAGTCGTATATCTTCTTGCCATAATATAGAAGGGAGAAGTGAAAAAAAATAAAATTTTTTGGGAAGTTGATTTTGTGGGTTTTTTTTTTGTGTAACTTTTAGTAGTGTAATATAGATTGTGATCTAAATGATTCTATGACTTTGCACAAGATCTCATTATATACGAAAAACAACCATTAGATGTAATTAAGTATATCTTAAAAAGTATTGAAGCTAAAACATATTGAGAAAATTAAAATCATGACTATGTGGGCAATGGCCAGTGGGTGACCAAATATGAGTCCAAAGAATGGTGCAAAAAAGAGAGGGTGAGTGGGGGCGTGCGAGCGGAAGCGGGCGTATGGCTGAGTGTCAGTAGTGGTGCAAATTGTGATTTTATCCGAGCGTTTAATGGAAGCAGTAGACAGAGCAAAGACTATTCCAATCAACTCTTTATTTAAAAAAAAGGGTGTCATGACATTAACTACATCATCCACCGAACACACGAGTCATAACTCAATTTTAAAATAATCTCAATACATGATTATTAAATTATATCACAAGTTAATATTCACCACTATAATTTTAGAAGAAACTTCTTAAAATCTTAAATTTATAAAACAAAAAAACTTCCCGTGCAGTTTGCACGGGTAAAAAAGCTAGTTAATATAATATAATTGTGGTAAAAGGAGGGATTGAGTTATGGTGTTGAAGCGTTATTTGAAGAGCAATTATTATTCTTAGAAAGTTATAAGTGTGGAATGTAAGTAGACTAATGAGATTTCCTATTTGAGAAAAGGTAAACGAATCACTCTTATTGGTTGAGTTTGATGAGGAATATTTCTTAAATTAATTAATGTTAAGGAATTGATCTGAGGCAACTTGTAAGAGTAACAATAATTAATTACTATTTATTGAGCTAGTTTACAGAACCTTAATATTTACGAAGTATGACGTCAACTAAATTCTCTCTCTAAAATAATACTTGGAGTTCTACAAGTTGCGTAAAATTGGCTAGTTTACAAGTTTCAATCAAGAATAATTCTACGTTTGACTAAATTCCAAAAGTGAATTAACTTTATTAGTTCCCACATATGAACTGAGAAACGGGATCAAGTAATCATTCATTGCTAAAAATATGGAGATTGTTGGAAATAGTTTAATTAAGTATGGAATAAAGTATTGAGGTCTTGTTCGAAAAGGGAATTCAGTTTAATATCTATAAGTGGATTAATATAATGAAGTCTGATTGTATTATTTACTAAACTAAGTTCATAACGAATTTTAATATGTAAGTAAGCATAAGTTTAAAAAAGCATATGTTATTTCGTTGAGAGGTTTACCAATTAGATATAAGGTAGAGTCGCTCCATATAATTGCAAGTTTGGTCTGTTTCTAGTTCGTTATCGATTAAGTTAATTTGAAATGCAAGATATGTCATAGCATGAACTTTATTTTAATTGCTTAGAGTCAAATCTTTTCTTGATAAACATTGATGAGTTGTCAAGTATAAGTCACTCTCATTAGTTATTAATTCCTTGCGAAATCTATTGTCATTATTGTTGGTGTATTATCGAATATGATTGTTTATTAGATGTTGTTCATGTTCTGCATGCGAATTGATTTGGAATTGGAGTGGTTACATAAACTAATATTGTTGGAGATGAAAGTGATTAATGAACTAATCATATAAAGTGAAAGGTGGCAAAGGTTAAAAGGAGCCTTTGAGGATCGCTTCTGGTGGGCCCCTCATAGGTTATGAACACATGACAAAAGGCTTAGGGCTTTTTTTGTGGTTGACCCTAAGGACCTTAAGAATTACTCTCTGGTGGAGTTTCTTAAGGGAAAACCCTCTGGTGGGGGTATTATTAGAGTTGCCTTGGAAGTATTACCTCTGGTGGGTTGCTTCAAAGGGTGTATACACTAAAGACTACGGTAGGCCTTATATTTGGTGGGAAGACGTTCTCAGACACATCTAACATTTTGAGCTAATTTTTTTCTAAGTCATATGTTCTTATATAGTTTCTAATATTCTACTTAGCATTTAAACACTAGAGTTTTATTTTTGTTCAAAGAATTATGAGTTGGAAAAAGAGTTGTGGTAACTCTTGAGTGACTTAGAGTTAAGTATAAAGTAAAGAGAGAGAATGAGTACCAATGTGATTGATGGAATCATAGTAGGGAAGAGTAGAGTTCCGAGTGAAACTTACGAGAGTTGGAGTTGGGAGTACAACTTGCATATATAATAGGTTGTAATTGAGGTGTTCTCCTATTGTAGTCAATAGTTTAAATCCGGAGGAGGACGTGGTTTTTTCCTTGTATTGAGACAAGAAGTTTCCACGTACAAATTCTCTCTTGCATTATCGGGATTAGTTTTTTTAGCTTAATTCCGCAAAAAGTGTCGATTAAATTCCATATAAGTTACAACTACAATATATTCACCCCTCTCTTGTAGTGTTATCTATTCTAACAATTTAATATTTTTTACTCTGATATATGCTCATAAATTTTTTTAATCTATAGATAACCAATTAAACTTGATTGATTGATCAAATGGTAGCATTCGAGTAGTGATAAAACGCTCATCATGAGCGGTTATCACTACCCACTCACAAGGGTAAATGCGTAATTTAATATTAGGAAATTGACTAGGGAATGGAAGGGGAAAAGAGATACACAAACAGGGGTTGAGTTAACAAAAACATGGGTTTCAAACACACAAACATGGGTTGATTTTACAATAACCAGGGTTTCAAATACACAAACATAGGTTTGTATCAATAATCAAATGTACTTTTGGGGGGTGGGGGAAAGCTGAATGGGACACGCAAATCAATGCAACTTTTTTCTTTATGTCAGATCACATGTTTACTTTTTCACAAACAGGGGTTGAGTTAACAAAAACATGGGTTTCAAACACACAAACAGGGGTTGGTTTAATAATAACCAGGGTTTTATATACACAAACATTGGTTCTTAATTGTACTTTTTGGGGAAAAAGTTGTCAGTGTCACTTTTTGGCTTAATATTATTTTAATGCGTCCCATAATTTTTTATTAATATTTTTTCTAACAGATGTGTCACACCAACCTTTTTTAATAATGATTGTTGTGGAGTGGGCGGATAAACCGCTCACAATGAGCGTTTTATCACCCCTCGTAGCATTCAACAAGCGCAAATTAGATCCGGGGAGGGGAGTAGGATGAGCATCCTACACCTTCCCTAAACGGTATCGTTTGATGATTTTTGGGGAGCCAAAATTTGGGCGGCTTTTGGCGGTTCTTTTGAAAGTGGGCCAGCTCTCCCATGACCTTTGTCATTTTGTACTTTGTTGCTTACATCAGTCAATCATTCACTCTCTTTCTCTCTCATTTATTTTGCAAGAAGCATTTCAATTCTCTCTCTCATTTATTTTGTTCTTCATTGATTTCTCCCTGATTTTCATTTATTTCTATCATAAATTCCCAAAAGTTGATACTTGGTTTGATTTTCTGTTTTGCATTTGTAAAACTTTGCATGTTTCATGATACTCAATTTGCAAAATGGAGGATATAAGTGAAAATGATGGAATTTCATTTGATAATGTTATTCCTTCTAATGCAATGGGAGATTTAGGGGATGGAGGAGAAAGAGAAGAAGATGAATTACCAGGAAATAATGGTATTTATTTGCTGAAGCAATTTTTTTAATGTACAAATGCATGTGGTTTAGTGTACAATAATATACGAGTGTACATTGGGGGATTTTCAGTGATCAAAGTAATGACCATCAGTGTACATTGTGATTTATCCTTATATGTGTTGGTTGCGGTACCTTTTTATTATTATTAGCTCCACCTATAGTTGCATGTACATGCACGTACCTTTCATGTACACTTTGTTGACATTCATGTACATTTACTGGGTTATAATCATGTTGTTATGTGTTGACCTTTTGTTTTAATACCCATATTGAGTTTTTTTTTTGTTTTTTTTGTGTCTATAGAATATGTTGAGTCTGAGACACCTGAATTGATACACAAAGAGGTTGCTAATGACGAAGAAGCTTACAAAATATACAATGACTATGCATTTACATGTGGATTTGGGATCCGCAAGGCCAAAGTTTGTTGGAGGTATGATACAAAGACCATCAGACAACGATTTTTAGTTTGTAGTCATGAAGGTTTGAAGGACACAAAAGGTGGTCGCCTAAGGTATGTTTTTTTGTTGTGTGTTTTCACGGAAAAAAAAAGTTAACCACAAAAAAAAAAAACCAAACAACCCCAATAAAACAAAAAAAAAAACAACCACACCCCCCCCCCCCAAACCCCCCCCACCCCCCCCCCCCCCCCCACCCCCAACCCCCCCCCCCCCCCCGCCCCCCCCCCACCCCCCCCCCCCCGACCCCCCCGCCCCCCAACCCCCCCACCCCGCCCCCCCCCCCCCCAGCCCCCCCCCCCCCCCCCCCCCTCCCCCACCCCCCCCCCACCCCCCCCCCCTCCCTCCCCCCCCCCCCCCCCCCCCCCCCACCCTCCCCCCCCCCACCCAAGAAAAGAACCCCCCCCCCCCCATTGAAGGGCAGCGCCCCCAAAGAACCCGAAGGGCGAACAGGGGGGGGGGAAGGGGGGGGGAGAGAAGGGGGGAGAAGGAAAGGAGAGGGGGGAAAGAGGGGGGGGGGGGGGGGGGGGGGGGGGGGGGGGGGGGGGGGGGGGGGGGGGGGGGGGGGGGGGGGGGGGGGGAGGGGGGGGGGGGGGGGGGGGGGGGGGAGAAATAGAGGGAAAAGTAAAAAAGTTGTTTAATGTAGGTAATGGTTATAATGGTTATGATAATATGTACATTGTAGTATAGTATATGCTCCTTTTTTTTAAATTAGTATATGTAAGTTTACATGTTAGTGGGTATTTTTCATGTAATGTAAATTAGTAAACATGATATAGTTATTGTTATATAGTGTAATTTAAGGGGGTTTTATATATTATTTTTATATAGCGTACATTATCCTTGTATATTAGTTATTTGTTTTTATATTAATGTATGTGGTTTAAATGTAAAATGTGTTTATCACATGGTATAATTTTTTTATTATTGTTTGGATACTTTATAAATTAGTAAACATGAGATAGTTATTTTATTTGGTGTAAATTATGGTGTTTAAAATATTTTGGGTAAAGATGTACATTGGCATAATTTTTTATATTAGTGTTTGACATGGTGATGTTCATTAATTCACACCTATTGTTCACTGGAGTATACTTTATGTTCTTTTTGGCACAGGCATATACTAAGCTTGATCAACGTTGTGGATGTAAAGCATATACTTCCTCCGTTCCATAATAAGTGAAACACTTACTATTTTAGAACGTTTCAAAATAAGTGAAACATACCTTAAATGGAAAAAAGAAAGTGACAAAATGACAAGAGTACCCATCACAAACTTGTGTGATTTGTTTTTCTCTCTCCTCCTTTTGATAATGAAAAGGGTATTTTATGACTTTTTGGCTTTTGAAAGTGATGTTTATTAAATCTTGTGCCCAATCCATATGTTTCACTTATTATGGAACGGAGGAAGTATTCAATTTGATGTTTCCAAAGAGTCTGGGTTCTTTATTGTTACTAAGCACCACATGGTTCACAATCACCCCATGGTGCCATTGAAACAAAGACATTTAATAAGATCTCATAGGAAAGTTATCGTCGAACAGTTGCACATGATTAATAATTTGAGAAGTTGTGGGGTTGGGGTTCTTGAAGGCCGTGCGCGTATTGAGGAAGGAAGCGGGGGATCTCGCCAATCTTGGATTCGCGAACGGGGGATGCCTATGATGCGATTCTTTGCTCAAAGAAAAAAAGAATTTGATGGTTGTGATAGTAACCAACTGATTAAGAACTTTACACAAAGACAAGCAGGCGAAAGTGATTTTTATTATGATGTTCGACTAGATGCTGGAGGGCACTTAATCAGTTTTTTTTGGAGAGATGGAAGAATGAAAAAGGATCATGAGGTGTTTGGGGATTTAGTTGTTCATGATACGACGTACCGCACCAACAAGTATAGGATGATTTGTGGGCCCTTTGTTGGGATGAACCATCACCAAAGGAATGTGATGTTTGGAGTTGGTTTCCTATTAAACGAGGATACCGATTCTTTTGTGTGGTTGTTTGAATCTTTTTTGAAAAGTATGGGAGGTAGGTCACCCATAACCATTATGACCGACCAAGATGCCGCCATGGCCAAGGCTATAAGCATTGTTTTTCCCAATGTTATACATCGTTTGTGTATATGGCACATAGGGAAAAAATCCATTAACAATATAAAAGGCTTGAGGCGAAAGGTTGGATTTGTGGATCTATTCAATTATGTTCTAAAACAATGTGAGACCAAGAGTGAGTTTAAGCACTCTTTGGAAAAGGTAAAGGATGGTTTTTTGCTTTGTAAATTTTCGAGTCATAATATTTTTTGTTATATTATTCATTGTTTTCGATAATATGATCATCGTATTATGGAGGTTTGTTCAATGTAAGGTGTGTTGATCAATGCAATCTTGTTGTTTAAATGTACATTATTAGTATGTGACTTTTATCTCAAGAAATGTCATGATTTTATGTACATTAGAATGTGATTGTTGACAAATTTATGTTCCTTTGTATAACTTAACTTGTTCCATTGGTTTTAAGGCAAATGATCATTATGTAGCTAACAAATGTTCACCTTGTCTTGTATATGCGGTATGATTACCAAGTACAATTGTGCTACATGTCCTTGGTTGATTAGGTTGTACAAGTTAAGGAAGATGTGGTGTCCAGTTTACTCCAAGGATTACTTCTCTGGGGGGGTGCTGTCTTCTCAAAGAAGTGAGTCCACCAACCATTCTTTGAATCAAATGCTTCATAGCATGCAAGGCCTGTGCGATTTCTACAAAGTTTTTATAGATGTTGTTGAGGAGTGGAGGGATAGGGAGAATGGTGAAGATTACCATGCACTAAATGGCAACAAACATCTAGCATTTGTAGATGTTAAGTTACTCAATGAGGCCAAGAAGTTATACACTGTGGCTGTCTATTTGACATTTGAGGAAAATTTCATAAGTGGCGCATCGTTTTGCCAGAAACTACTCAAGTATGACCCGCCTTTCTTTGAATACCATGTGGGGCGCACTGAGAAAGAATATCTAATGCATCTTGTTAAATTTGACCAACAAATTATGACAATTGATTGCACATGCAAGTATTTCACTGAAATGGGTCTATTATGCTCTCATTCTTTGAGGATTTTTCACATACATAATGTGGAAAAAATCCCCCAGACATACATTTTGGGTAGATGGGCAAAACATGCTATGTGTATAAGAGTGGACGATGACGCTAACAAGGATGTAAATGTTCTTCAAGCGTCGGCGTGGCGTGTTCAAACTACAAGGGATGCTTTTTCAATAATAAATTCAAGCCAACATGACATAGCTGCTAGAAAGGTTGTGGAGAATGCTTTTAGCGATTTGAAGATAAAGGTTGACTCCCTTATTGGGAAGGTTGATGAATCAATCACAATTGATGCTGTGAAAAATTTGTTATATCCTGTTGTGAAAGATCCACCTAAAAAGAGGAAGAAAGGAACTAGAAATGTAAGGTTGAAAAGCACTGTGGAAAAGCAGGTGAACAGGCTAAAAGGTTGGAAAAAAACTACTGAGAAAGCTGCAATTAGGAACAAGGCAAAAGCGCAGAAATCTGTCCAGGTACCTTTTGTACATTGCAATTGCCCAAATGTTCATTTCTTAAGTTTAGATGTTCATTCTCTGGTTATGTGGATAATAGGATACCATGATGGCATATTTTGTGTGTATAATATTAGTGTATTAATGTACACTGATATTATATGTGTGTACAATAGTCTATTTGTGTAAGATTGTTTTTTGTGTGATGTACAATAGCTATGGTTCTATGTACTTTGTTATTGTGTGAGTTGTACAATTTGAATCTATCACGATTAAATGGCCTGTAATTGTTTATGTTGATAATAGGATACTATGATGGCATATGTGTACAACATCATTGTACAGATGCACCCTGATATTATGTTGTGTACAATATCCCAATTGTGTATGATTGCTTTTGGCACGATGTACATTTTGTATGGTGCTATGTACTTTGTGTGTGGTAAGGTTGTACAATAACAATATGGTAAATATTCATTGTATTAAAATGATTAATTGGGCTTTTATTAGTTTAGTCAGCTAACTTTGTCTCATACAGGAATACATTGATATCCCTGAAGAAAGTACTATAGCTCACTCAACACACAACAAGTCTCTTCTTGATGTCTATGGCCCCGACGATTATTTTTCTATTAACCACATCCCCGAGGAAGGTAGTAAAGTTGAGCAGCCGCATCATAAAGCTGCTTTGGATGTCTACCATGAATATTCTGAGAAGCTTTTTGGGAATTGAGACGTGATCTCTGGACATCTAACATGAATATTTTGAAGAGCTCTTTGGGAAATGAAACGTAGTCCACCATGAATGAGTTGTTGATACACTATTTTATTTTTGTAATTCATGTAGCTCATTCACGTTGTACTTGGTCTAATACACCCAAAAACTGCTTGTTTTTAATTGAAGGTGATGCTAAGTTATACAATGTTTAGAATTTGTCTATATATTAACTGTAGTTAGTGAACATGAAAGTAATGATAATGTACATGTAAAAAATATTAGTAAAGAGCTTTGTATTTTGTATCTAATGTGATGCAAAAGTGTTCAAGTCACACAATTGAGTGTTCAAATCACCCGAAAACAGGTTGTTATTATTTGAAGGTGATGTTAAGTAATACAATGTTTAGAATTTGTATTTATAATAACTGTAGGTAGTGAACAACGCAACAAATTGAGTGAACATGGAAATAATGATAATGTACAACTTAAAAATGGTAGTAAAGAGCATTGCATTTTTATGTAATGTGATGCAAAATTGTTCAAATCACACACATGAGAGTATATATGTCAAATATTTTGAAGATAGGGGATACAAGCATTGGTATGTTTTGTTATCCCAAAAGTTAGTAGCTATACAAAAGTATTGTAGAAAGGGAGTAACAAGCATTGGTATGTTTTTGTTAACACAAAAGTATTTCTAGAAATGGGTGGGGGGACCATGTGTTGCATACATAGCATCAATGTAAATTGTTTAATAGCCCTAAAAGGAACTCTGTCAAATGTCTGCAAAAAGTACGTGAATGCATCTATGTGTCTTGGCATTTCCCTTTAGCCCACGCTTTGGCACTATCCGCAACCCAAGATGCACGGTTGTTGACTTTGCTCATGAGAATGTCAATGCAATACTGAATCCTCAGTTGTTTGATCCTGTCAAACTGAGTACCAAATTTATTTTGTTAGGTAGGGGAACATGCAGTCAAAAAGGTTGTTTTTATCAGAACTAATGAATAAGATAATGTACATTTAAAACAAATGCAGTGAACATATAAGTAACTACAATGTACACAGTTTCAAAGTGAGGGAATATTAGCATATATAGAAGTATATTTTGATTGAACAACAATGGACATGTATAGCAAAGAATTGAACAATGACCATGATGAAAGAATTGCTTACATTATCAGCTTCCAGGCCAGTTTCAAAGTTGGTTTCCCATTCGCCGTTATATTTTTCCATGTGTCGCATCGTAAAAATGCCACAATCCAAAGTGTTGTTGTTAGTTCTCCATGGCATTTCCACTATGCGAGGCTTTAGAGGACTTGTTATCATGTTGAAGCCAAGGGATACCAAAAACCTACCATAACCAATGGCCTGCACACAAGCGATATGTGAGAATATTGTAAAAAACATGAGGTAGTACTTGAGGAAATCACTTGGTACTTACGATTTTAGCTGGGTAGTCTCTATACTTGTCATGAATGGAGACATTTTCTGGCAATATTCTGTTGTCAAGTATATCCAAAGTCATTTTGGAGAAGTTTAAGCAAAAGACATAGAAGTGCTCTGATGCGCACACATGGAAGAAAACCTGCGACAATAGAATGTACAATCAATAAAACGCAGTGAACAATCAATTAAATGAAAATGTACATGAAACAATTGACATTATATAATCAGGGAAGAACACATGGCTCAAAGCAATGTACAACTAAACAATCACAGTGAACAATCAATTAAATGAAAATGTACATGAAACAATTGACATTATATAATCAGGGAAGAACACATGGCTCAAAGCAATGTACAACTAAACAATCACAGTGAACAATCAATTAAATGAAAATGTACATGAAACAATTGACATTATATAATCAGGGAAGAACACATGGCTCAAAGCAATGTACAACTAAACAATCACAGTGAACAATCAATTAAATGACAATGTACATTAAACAATTGACATTATAGAATCAGGGAAGAACAAATGACTCAAAGCAATGTACAACTAAACAATCACAGTGAACAATCAATAATTAAATGACAATGTACACTTAAAAAACGCATTATAGGATTATAGGATGGGGAAGATAACATGTTTCAAAGCAATGTACAACTGTACAATCAATGAAACGCAGTGAACAATCAAGTAAATGACAATGTACATTAAACAATTGACATTATAGAATCAGGGAAGAGAACATGGCTGAAAGCAATGTACAACATACCAATCACACTGAACATTTAAACCATTAAAATGTACATTACAGTATTGACAGAGCTTACCAACTCAAACCGGTCAACATTTGCAATGCCCTGTTCTCTGCACTCATTGGTGAGCCTTTCCACAAATTGTTCCATTCTTGAGTGCTCTGTGAGTCTTGCATTCTTCCTATCTTCTTCCTCTTATTCAGGGGTGCTCGGGGGAGGGTTTGAAGCATTTGGGAACAATACAACAACAACTAAGCCTTATTCCCAAAGTGATTTGGGGTCGGCTCCATAACAGGAATCGTCAAACCCAACCCACCCAGAAGGAGCAAGGCGCCAAGGGTGATAAAAAGGTTTTTTTTTTTTTTTTTTAAGCAAAGTTTTTACCAACAAGTTTTAAAAGGAGGTTTTCAAAAAAAGGTTTTAATACCACCAGAAGAGAAAAAAAAAAAAAAAAAAATAAATCAACCACCCCCCTCCACATCCTACCGCCCCTCCCTCCCCTCCCACCTCATTCACTCCCCATCCCCAACTAACCCCATATGTCACCTTCATTTACCTTCCTCCAATTACCTCACCAAGTCATCTTGGTCTTCCCCCCCTACACACTTCGTTACTCCTCCACTCTTCAATTCTTCTCACCCCACTCCACCCGCTCCCCCACATGACCAAACCATCTTAACCGATTCTCCCTCATCTTTTCTTCAATGGATGCAACTCCAAAGTGCTATAAAAAAAATTCAGTAATGTACATAATAAAAGTATATAAAAAAAGTAGAACAAAGTGAAAGAGATCTACATGTGCTGTAGTTGAATAGAAAATTCGCTGCGTTGAGCCTGACATTCGATTCGAGTTCCGTTGGTTAAGGATCCGGGCCCATGCATCAATGAAGCCGTTCCAAATCTCCACGTCGTCCCCCAAAGAAAGGAAATGCGATCTGTTGAGGAATGTGTTACCATCATCGTAGTGCAAGTCCCTGAGTTTGACCAAGAGTGAATCAATAATTTTGCCCAAGTAAATTATACCAAAATGAATAGTAGGGGTTCACATTTTTATAGCATCAGTGTACATCATAGACAAAACTGAGTTACATATGTAACAACAACAAAGTACATGAATATATTGATAGTGTACATTCATGTAGAGGCAAAGTAGAGCAAGTAGTTTATAGCTTACTCATTATCTCCAGCATCAAAGGCAAAGTCTGCCAAGTAGGTATTGTTTATTTGTCGCTTGCCTCTTTTCTCTTCTATTAGATGAGAGTACTTGACCAAATACGGCGATTTGAAAATTGCGGGTTTGATGATTGTGCGGCGTGGTCTGCTTGTAGCAATGCCCTTGGATATTTCTTCTTTTCTGGATGATTCATTTTTAGCTTGCAAGATTAAAAAGTTGGAAGTAATTTGGTATTGGACAATAGATATAAGGAAAGATGAGTTACTAGGTGTGGGGGGAATGATCCCTCGACCCCGATTCGTCATCTCTTCCAAAAGAAACAGATGTAGTATAAGTTATGATTCGGCAAGGAATAAGTTATGATCCGGCAAGGAAAAATGAAAATAAATGCATACCTCATTGAACTACTCGTAACCGACT
Source organism: Beta corolliflora (assembly GCA_947648045.1). NCBI lineage: Eukaryota > Viridiplantae > Streptophyta > Magnoliopsida > Caryophyllales > Amaranthaceae > Beta > Beta corolliflora. The sequence goes on from CANSZD010004034.1 coordinate 16,550, forward strand.
CAACTCGGTAAAATCCTACATTTGCAGGTGGCTCACCGTACGTAACACTATGGGTTTCAAAATTAGGAAAGACCAAAAGAACCCATACTAATACAAGTAACTCAACACAATGAACAATAAGCAAAGTAGACTGATCAACCTTAGTAAACCATTGAACATCAAGGAGAGTGCAATGTACAACACTAGAGGATCATCAGATGAGCTAGACAAGGTGATTACATATAATTGATCACAATGATCATCAGTAACCAACACATTGTACAATAAGGAGAGTACATTGATCAAATAAGAACAGATCCATTGATCATATGCACCTCAGTGATCAACCACAATAAACCAATGAACATAAGGGGGAGTAGAATGTACAATACCGGCATAAGACATCAAATGAGCTAGATACCTTTCATGTGATTGGATGTGAGGTCAGTTGTGAAAAGACATCTACTTCAGCGTTGAAACTGGAGTAAATTCAATCATAAATATATTAAAAATCATTGGCATATGTCTACTAAGAAAACATTCACATAAAGGAAACATTTGGTCAACAAAGTAACTAGTTGGTGTTAGTAAATTAGTGAAATCCTGGGCGATTAGCCAAGTGTACAGTAGGAAATTAGTCTCCATAGGGATTACCCCTTCGGCGGATCAGTGTTAGGCTTGCTGAACTGGAAAGAGGTTATCAACATGAAGGTCCTCGTGATCTTTGAAAAAATCAGCCAGCGACAAAGATGGGGAAGCTGATGAAGACGGCTGATCTTGTCGTGCCGATGGCCTGCCCACACTTAACTCCAAGTTCAAGTTGAAACTCGGGGCATCTAATCCACTGGTTGCTTGATGCGGCTTGAGATGTGTTTGTACAGCTTGGTCCAACATTTCCCAAAGCTCCGAGGAGTGGAAAAATGCATTGTCTTGACTTAAAAGGGAGCCTGGGTCTTGATTAGCGGCAGGGTTCAGAATAGGATTGATTGTTGGTTGCGCGGCATTCTCATAGCTAGTCCAGATGGCCTGAATAATGGATGGCGCAAAGCCACCGACCATGGGATCCAGATTGAGATGCGGGTCTTGGTTAAGTAATGCCGTCAACTCAACGAGATTAGTCGTGAACTTGGAACAAACATTCATGAAGTTTGATTTCCAAGTCTGCAAAAAAAAGGAAACGTTATAATACTGCACATTTGTGATAAATATGTAACATGTAATTTTGTCTCAAAAGAAAGTGCCCACCTCAAGGTCAGTGGGGGGTTGTTGTTGTTGTTCATGCTCTGGAAGAGGTGGTTGTTGATGTTGCTATAACATAACCCCAATGAACAATTCATAAGTACACATTGTACAAATAAGAAAAGGACAGTGTACAATACCATAAAGACAATGTACAATCAGGAATTACACATTATATAATCAAATAGACAAGTGGAAGTGTACAACATGATATATTTGCTTTGTACAACCACGAGTCTTACCTGTTGTTGATCTTGTTGTTGATGTTGTTGTTGCAAGTGTTGTTGCTGCAGGCAAGAAATACAATATTGTAAGCACAATGTACATTAAAGGATGGCAAAATATATATTTTAAACAATGTACACAAGACTAAGATTGTTCAGACAGGTTAAAGTAATGACAATGTATAATTAAATACACACAGGGCAGCCACTGTACAACCTGATAAACCCCGTGTACATTTAGATAATAACAATGTACAACAAGCAGGTGTACATTGTTCAAAGCAGAATAACAATAATGTTCAAATAGAGAAAACACATTGTACATTATGTATATTTAATTTGTACAACCAGAAGCCCTTACCTGTTGTTGATCTTGTTGCTGTTGTTGGGGTTGGTTTTTGTTGCAAATGTTGCTGCTGAAGCCAAGAAGTACAATATTGTAAGCACAATGTACATTATGTATGGCAAAATATATAGTAAATTAAAACAACACAATATTAAGATATTTTAGAGAGGTTGCCTTACTTGTTGTTGTTGTTGATCTTGATGTTGTTGATTTTGATGCAGCCCGTGCATTGGAGCAGTGATCCTTGGCAGAACAGTCCCCATGCCAACTCCGGACTGGAATTCCCATGTAATCCTGCACTTTACAATTTCTCGTTTCCATATAGAGAGAAGCGGGAATACACGGGGAGGCTTGTGGAGTTCCTTCTGTAGACGATCGAAATAGCATACCTAGCAAATAGTAGAAGTATAAATCATTGAACTGTACCCATTAAATGATCATTCAAAGAATAATGGACCATGTTGATACATATTGAACACTATAAGATGATCATTCAGGTACATACAGTAATGTGACAGTGATTTGTACCCCATTAAAATAAGTGATCATTGAGATATAAACCAATGTACATACAAGACAGTGAACAACAATAAGTGAACATTCAGTAAGTGAATATTGTACAACACCAATAATATCAGTGTATAATAATGTCAAGGCAGTGAACAACCATATTATCAATTTATAAACTATGGCCATAAGTAATATAACAGTGATTATTGAGTTAAAACCAGTGTACAACATGAAGTGAACTATTGATCATTCAACAACAAGAAATATCAATGTAGTATTACGTGGCATATGTGTACCTGTAAGAAAGGCATAGGACCAGCAAAGAACCTACTTGGGTCCTCTTGCCAAGCACGAGCTGAATGAAGCAAAGATTATGTGGTGTACTTGCACCAGTTGTAGTTTGGGATGTTGTTGACGTCCATGGAAGCTGTCAAGAAATGTGTGAGAGGCAGGGGGGTTTTGGGTTGATTAAATGCAACAGTTTACGGCCATGACTAGGAAGGTCCTCTTCCAGTTGTCCGTGACTGGCACTGTGGGATCGGCAAGGTGCGTCGCTAGCGTAGAAACGAATGGGGAACCCCTCTGGACGCCAATATATGCCCTCCAACCCTCTAGCATCACTTTATATTCAGCATCACTCTCCTTGCTCTCATCAACCTCCAACCCTCCCAGTGGGAGCCCATACACCAAATGGACATCCATTTTCCTGATATCGATTTCCCCGCCTCTACGCAAGCAAGAGGGCAAACCACTACCAATGTACAATGATCTTTAAATAAAAAATTTACTCACTTGTCAGTTGTATCCTTTTCCTTTTCAGTGGTAGGATCCTTTTCCTTTTCAGTAGTAGGATCATTTTCCTTTTCAGTGGTAATGGGCCTATCATTGTACAAAAAACATTCCACAATGAACAACTATGCAAAAAACAAAGTATTCATTTGGCATCCTAGTTGCATGTAATGTTTCACTCTCACTTGTGGGGGATGCGCTGTCATTGTACATATATTCAATTTTAATGTACAACCATAGTCCATCATTTGTACCTTTACCCCCAATAGTGTACAATCAATTTCACTTAATGTACAACAATGTAATTAATATGAAGTAAAAAGAGATATCAGTGTATATTTTGATTTGGTTAATGTACACCAACATAGTTCATAGTTTGTTTGCATGTTCATAAAAATAACAACATAGTTCATATGTTCAATGGAAGTGCATTATTGTACAACAGAAAGATTAACAATATAAGTCAATTAGATATATCAAATTTCATCATGCAGCCCCATCAAATTGCCAATAACACATACTGAACAATAACAGACATGCAAAGTACAATCCTCGTGATACAGTGAACAATGTCAACAATGCGAACAATCCAAATTGCAATCCTTGTTATTTAGAACAATCCATAGTGAACAATAACAGACATGCAAAGTATTTTTTCATTTTGTGTTCTTGCAACCCCCCAAAAAAAACGAAATTTAAAAAAAAACGAAAATTATAAAACGAAATCATTAAACATGGTAGGAGTAGAAACTTACTCAATTTCGTCACCCATGGTTAGTTGTGGAGATGGAGGAATGATTTGCAGCGGTATTGGACATATGCCTTGATTGTGGTGGTTGTCCTGCTTTCCTTTTTGGAGGTGTCTTCGGCTTATTAATTTCGCCTCTAAGGTCCATAAACGCAAGAGACCAATTTGAAGATAATTGTACTGAATTGTAAATGCAATTAGTAGATGTTTGAATGGTGGAAGATTTTTGAATGTGGAGGTTATGGAAGATAATTGTAGTGGATTGCAAGAGTTTCGGATTTTTTTTGGAGAGAGAAAATGTTGGAGAGAGAAAATGTTGAGAGAAAATGATGGAGGTTGAGTGTGGAAAAGAGAGAAATGATGAACAGTGTATCGGGCGAAGTGATGGCGGTTGACATCAAATCAGTTATTAAATGGTGAACAGTAACTGTCAAATCAGTTACTTTTTAAATCTTAGACATGTACACTGTAAGTAAGGACATGTACATTGGCTGCCAACCCATTTACCAAAAGCGTGCGTTTTATTCTTATTTCTTTGCGTTTTGGACCTGGTGTAGGATGCTCATCCTACACCTCATACTAACATCTACTAATTGTTCAACAAGAAGAGATGGTGGAAGATGTTAGTAATAATGATAGTGACGACTTGGAATCCCTAAGAGGCACGCTTATCATATCTATATAGATATAATAATTGTACTTCTTTCTAGGATAATTAAAAAAAATTCATTTTAAAGAAAATTATTGGGATATAGGTGACCTTATTTGTGCGTGTGAATTTTGTGGAGCACAAATATGGTTTGATTAAAGAGTGAATAAACGTAACAAATCAAACAATCCCATGTTTTCAATATGTTGTGAGCTAGTGAAGGTACAACTTTCTTTGCTGGAATTTTAAAAATATGTGTATATGTTTTGTGGTGCAATTGTATAATAACCCTTAAAATCCTTGTGATAAAAAAAAGGAGTATGTAAATGTAGTTCATATGGAAGTCTTCCAGAACTTATAAGTTGTAATATATATATTGAATCTTTGGATGTATTAGTTATGTTGTTTGTTTTAATATATTAGTCTTATAGATCATTAATGTTCTAGTCTTCAATGATTTGGAGAGCACACATTTCATTCTATATATGCCTAGGTAGCACCGATACGGATACGGGTATGGATACGAGGACGAGTACGGGGACATAAAACGGCAAAATTAAATTTTCTGAAAATGGGTACGGCTTGGATTTGGCAAAAAAAATAAAATAAAAATAAAATAAAATAAATAAATATAATATATTTAATGAATTATATTACCTTAAATTTTAGTTTTGATAAATTAAATGGAAATTATAAGCTTATTAATTTACATTATCTCAGTCACAAAAGTTAAAAAAAAAACTAGAAAAGTATTAACAAAAAAAAACCCAAAGAAAACAGGAAGAAAAACCAGCCAACAAATTCAAAAAACAAGTGAGGAGAGGGAAGGAAAAAATAAAACAAAAATAAAATAAAAAATAAAAACTACTCCCTCCGTCCCAGAATACTCTTGACACTTATCAGGGCACGTAGTTTTAGATGATAAGTTCTTGTTTGTTTATCAATTGTTAATTTATTAAACAAGTAGATGTGATAGGAGTTAGTAGGTAGTAAAAGTAGTATTATTTTATTTGGTGGAGAGAGAGTGTGGGCCAATGGTTAGAGTTGGTAGGTAGTAGGAGTGGTATTATTTTATTTGGAGTAAAGAGAGTGTGGACCAATGGTTAAAAGGTAGAAGGTTTAAAATAATAGTGGGTCATATTAAAAAATAGAAGTGTAAAGAGTATTTTGGGACAAATGAAAAAGGAAAGTATGAATAGTATTTTGGGACAGAGGGAATAAATAATTCAGAAAATAAAAAAAAAAAAACAAAACCCTAGATCTAAAAAAGAAACCAGCCAAAAAAGTAAACAAAAACAAAACAAAACAAAAACAAAACAATGCCACGAAGAAGGAGGAAAGGGAGAGAAAAAATTAAACAAAAACAAAAATAGAAAATACAAAATAAAACAAAAACCCTAGATCTAACTTCTATGAGAGAGACGAACCATTGAAGAAGGAGAAGTGAAGGCCGAAGGAGCAGCGAAGCAAATCGAAGCAACTAACCGGCGACCGGAATTGCGAAAAGGAGCAGCGGCAAAGAAAAGGGATTGAAAATGCAAGCACAATAAATAAATAAAAAGAAGTTCAGTAATCAATCTCCAAAAGGGACTAGCTTCGTCAATTCTATTTTGTATCGTTTTGGCGGCATGGCCGAGTGGTAAGGCGGAGGACTGCAAATCTTTGTTCCCCAGTTCAAATCCGTAAGGACTTCGAAGGATTTCTCACTTCTCCCTTCAGGTGAGAGATAATTCGAAATTTCCAACCCTAAACCCTTGGATCTGGTATTTCCCCTTTAAAATTTAACTAAACTTGACTGGGTACGTGGCTCTCCTCTCAAATACGTCCCCAACCCGTACCCATCTTCATCCCAACCGTACCCAATTCAAACCGTCGTACCCACCTCGTCAGATTCATTTTGGGTACGAATTCCGCGCGAATCTGTCTCGTACCTGTACCGTAACCGTAACCGTACCCGGTACAGGAAACGGTGTCTGGGAGGCGTACACGTGCTTCATAGATATATACTAATGGTCCCGTGCATAAAATATTTTTGTCTTACACAGTTATGAAGATATATCTCTGTGTTTGTGGTCATATTACATGATTTTCTTTCATTCTCACTAGTTTGTCTAATGCCCCATCATAGTACAGTCTAATCCGAATAAAGAACATGCTATTATGATAAATAAATAAATAAATAAAAAGAACCTTTGTAATTAAACAAAAAAATTCCCGTGCATTTTACAAGAGTCAAAAAATTAGCTAGCCAAAATATAACCCGACCTAACCATGAACACCTCTATCATAATTCTTACGCATCAGTAGACCTGAGCATGGGTCGGACTTGTTCACGGGCTCGGTCCGCGGGCTTGGGGCAATGGCGGATCGGGCCTGGCCCGAACCCGTGAATGGTGGGCCGTGTCGGGCTTGAAATTTCCAGATTTTTTCCACAGCCCGACCTGGGCCTGTGGGCCAGGCTCGTGCCTCCTGCGGACCTAACCCTTGTTTTATGTTGTTTTTTTGGATTTTTAGAATAAAGTGAAGGGTTGTTCAGTCCACAGGCCATTTAAGCGAGCTCGTGTTGGGCCGGACATGAAACAAAATTTCTTGACATGGGCCGGGTCGGGCCTCAAGCGGGCTCGGCCGGGACGGTACCAAACCGTGCCGGCCCGGCCCATACCCACCTCTAAGCATCACTAACATTCATTCTTTATCTATCGGACACATGGCAAACAAAAACTTGTTTCCATTAGGTAAGATTCAAGCCACCACAACTTGGTTGACTAACCGAGTAACTGGGCCCTGATCATGAAACTACAAAACCCATATGATCCAATACCCTACCATACTAGCACCTTTCTAGAATGATAATGATCCAAACCTATTACTACCTACCTTTTCGCAATAAGGACCATATGTCACCGACAAGTTTTACAATTTTAGAGCAAAAATCTGGCCAACTAATGAAATATTACTCTTACTATTTAGATCATAATTGGCTTTCAGCATTATGAAATCTATCAACACTCCTCTACCTTTTATTTTAACTTTTTTTTTACAACTTCAACCTTCTTAATACTACCTCCATTTTATAGATACCATTTGATTAGGATTTTTTATCCCAAACTACCTTTGACTTTCAAGTTTTGCGATAAACTACCTTATAAAAATTTTATTGTCTCAAACTACCTTATTTTTATCATTTTGTTGTTGACAACTACCTTATGCCGGTTTCCGGCGTTGACACTTTTTTTCAGTATTTTTCAATATCACTTGACCTCTTCAAACCCTTTTTTTTCATTTTCGCCACCCTATTTTCCCCATTTCCTTGTGCGCTCTCTCTCTCTCATATCTATGTCGACGCTTTGTACCACCAATCCACCATTGTAGGCATGTTTTTATTTCGCCTACGCGGTGTGATCGCGTATTAGATTTGACTACCCCATTGTAAAGGTTTATTGAAAGTTGTTTTGAAAGAAGTCGCCAACAATTCTTTTTAGGAAGAATCATAAACCTAATTGGATATGGGAAAAACATAGGAACAAATTATCCAATGTAGATTTCCCCGTCTTGACTCCATAGATGGTCAAAATGAACCAAAGATTGAGTTCGGGGGTGAGGGTACGAATATAGTCATAATGAACCACATTCGCCCATTGCTGGCCTCTACTAAATATCGATTCATTGCAGATTTTATGCCAAAGAATAATCATATAATGTTTTCAACACCCTAAAAAATATTTAGTCTAAGTTGGTTCAGGAAACTCATAAAAAGACTATTTTTTTAGTGATATGTTATTATGCAATCAATATTACAAGGAACCTAGCAGGTTGTCCAAATTATCTGAATTAGTTGGAACAATTATTTAGGTCTTTGATTAACAAAAATAACATGTGGGTGACAAAAGCAATAAAGCAGGACAATTATATAGCATGCATATAATGATCAGGCAAGTATGATAATAATGTATGAAAAATAAATAAAAAAGACAGAAGGAGGTTTAGAATGTACAGTAGAGCGATTTTATATTAAAGATCTACATCATGAAATAAATGGTTAGTAACTTCAATATAAAAATAGAATTTATTCAAGGATCCTCAGGATTATACCTATGCGGCTTTGATTGAGGAGCGCAACGATCTTTAGGCGGAGCAATCGTGAAACCAAGAACGCAGTGTGATTAAGAATTGACTGAAAGTACTTGAGTGTTTGAGTATTGAAGTATTCGAAGTGTATTTCGGAGTATTCGAGAGAATTTGTGTGCATGAAATAATAATATGAAAAGTCGTTCGTAATTCGGAAAAATACGGGTATTTATATAGAAAAGAAACCTTGCGCTCCACGCAAGCCTTGCGCCAGGCGCAAGCCTACGTAGCAGGCGCAGTGCCACGCGTCATGCGCACATTGGTGTGCCTGACGCAGCCAGCCCAATCAGAGATGCACATGTGTAAACGCGTTTTGAAAAGATAGAAAAGTATGTTGCGTCTCACACAGGACATGTGTCTGACGCAGGACTCTGTGTGAGTCACAAAATCTACGTGTCAGGCGCTCATTAGCTCGCCTGACGCGATATGGCCAATGTGCTAGACGCACGTGGCGTGCTGAGTGTAGTCCCCGCGTCCGGCGCATATTCTGGAATATTCGAGCCTATTCCATTGCGCGTCTTTCGAAGATACTTTTTTATCCCTAAAATTCCGGAGATGGAATTTTACGGATTAAAAATCTGATTTATTTATCAAAGATAATAAAATATTTATGAAAAATATCCATTAAAATAATAAATATTTGATTGGACTTTTAAAATGGATTTAAAACATTTTATGGGCTTGAAATACAATTAATCATCATGAACAATTAATTGGGCTTTAGAATATCATTTCGAAACACATTTTAGAATGGTTCTTTAGATTGCTCTTCCGTTTGGTCGCGCCAACTAATGTCGCGGTATGTTTCATCATTGGATCCTTAAATGGGGAGACACAATTATGTGTCTACAGAAGCCCCCACTTTGACTGAGGTTCAGGAAACCGATAGTCAAAGTATACGGTGTCGGGACGGAGAACGATTCTAAACGCTTTGCAGTTTAGAACTGGTCTATAACCGTCGGTCTCTGCAAAACAAGGTTAGTATGCAGGACAATAACTACAAGCAATCTGATTACCTGCAGAAGAAGATGTTAGCAGATAGGTGCTAACAACTCAGATAAGCACATAATGATGCAAAAATGCAAACTTAGACTCTTTAAGGATGCATGAGACGCAATGCAAGGATTAAGATTATGCAAAGCTAAGGGATGACACATCATGCAAGGTCAGGGTTATGCAAGACTAGAATGTATGAAATGCAATGCAAGGTCAGGATTTTGTAAAGCTGCGATGCAAGGTCAGGATTTTGCACGGCCAGAAGATGTGTAGAATGATAGAATGAGCAGGATGATTAGAAATAGATTGAATGATTTTGTAAAATCGTTTTTAGTAAATAATCGGGGTTCGTAAACGGGGTCCGCGGATTAAAACTTTTCGGGAGTTTGATTTGAATCAGAGGACCACCACACATAGGAAGCTCCCACTTTGGGTGAGCTTGCCTTGAATTAGGCATTATGAGCCTTGATTGAAATGTACTTGATCTGATATTGCAATGTAGTTGCTATGTCTTGAGTATTGAGAGTTTTCACTGAGGATTGCACTCGGGATTTTTCTTTGGGAAGTTGACATAGGCAAAGTCAAATATCGCCAGAAACCATGGAATTGTCGGAGAGTCCTTCGGAGAAAAGGAGAGCTTGGATTGAAAAATAAAAGGTTTGAATTTGTGACTTAAATAAATGTAGGTGGGAAAAGGCTTTAACGAGGCTAGGTTCAGACTCGAGTCTATGTCAGGATCTAGAAAGAGATTATGCTCCTGAACTCTAGAAAATCAAATCATTAGACCATGACTAATTTTTTTTATTGAAGCGGTCGGACCTCGAGATGAGGATTCCTACGTATCCTTGCGGAATCAGACTATTCGTAGTTCCAGATCTGATTTCTTTTTTTTATTATTATTTTTTGGTGCCCTAACTTTTGCCTAGGCCGCCCTTTTGGGTTTTCAACCTAGCGGGCTTGGACATACCTTGGAAAAGGAGTCAGGGTTGAATATGAAAGGTTTAAAGCTTGAGGCTTAGATGAAGGTTGAATTGGTTTAGCAAATGAAGGGTCATGGATTTGGATTATAAGTTAAGGGTTTTGATGGATTGAAGGATTTGAATGAGGGGTAGAACTTGTGTGCAAGCCCCCTAGCTTAACTTTTTATTTCTTTGCCTTTGGCTCTTTCTTTTTGCATTTTTTTCTTTTTTTGTCATGTGTGTTTTCTTTTGCTTTTGCTTTTGCTTATTTTTATTTCGCACTTTGAATTTTTTTTTTCACTTTTTCATTTTTGCCTGGCATTGATCTTTTGTGTAGTAGGGCTTGCACACAAGCTATTGGTTTAGGGTAGTGGAAGGTTTCAAGGTTGTTTGTGGAGCTTTGAATTGAAAGGCTATTTGGCTGATAATGGTTTAAAAGATTTTTGTTTTTCCTTGGTTGTATGAGGATGGCTTATGAAAGGTAATGGAAGGGAGAGGGGAATAACTCCTGATCCAAAGTATGTGTCCTCTTTTTTTATTTTATTCTTTTTTTTGCAAATCTCTTTTTATTATTGTAGTCAACTTCATTTGGTGATTTAAGTTTCATCATTGAATTAGAAGCATAAATAAAATGATGGAAGGCCAATGAAAATGAAATTCTTTTATTAATCAGAAATAAATAGAACAAGGCTTATTAGAAATAAAACCTAAATGCCATAGACTCGACAAGAAAGGAAATGAAGGAGTTAGGGGAGGGACTCTCCGACTCAACCTAGCAAACTAGCGTTAAATGACTAAGCCCCGGTGTTATTTAGGTGCTGCCCAAGGGGTTGCTGCTATTGTTGACTTTTGCTGCAGGCGAAATTGGCAATCTACCGTCTTCAACCATACCATGCAGGTGATTCTTTAAGGTCCAACACGCAGATGTTGGGTGTCCATTCCCTTGGTGGTACTTGCAGTAGGCATTTGAATCCCACCTCTTGGATCTATTTTCGGGAGCAGGATCTGGAGTAGGGCCAATAGGCTGAAGTGCTCCCTTTGCATGAAGTCTAGTGAAGGCTTCTTCTAAGGGCATGCCTAATGGTGTGAATATTCTTTGAGGCTTTTGATAACCTCTCTTTTGTCAGCCTATGGCATTGACCTCATTGCTTTTGGAGTTAGAAGGGTTATTGTTACTCTTCTTGAAAGAGTTGTTGTTGTTGTTGGAAGCCTTATTCTTGTTGGCTTGTATCTCTTCCTCAATCAGCAGGCCTACCTTATAGAGCTTCATGAAAGACTCTATGGGTTGGAACTTGATATGATCCCCAAACTTAGGCTGCAGGTTACGGATCACCAGGCGGACTTGGTCCTCTTGAGATGGCCTGTTAATCAATTGTGCAGCTTTATCCCTCCATCTATTAAGGAAGGTGACGAAGTCTTCGTTGGAGTTTTGTTTGGTTAACTCCAACTCACGAAGGCCAATGGGAAGCTGAGTATTGTATACATATTGTGTGTGGAACTCTTCTCTGATGTAGTCCCAGTCATTCAGCTTGGCCTTATTCAGTGATCTGAACCACTTGGATGGATGTGCATCCAAGGTCAAAGGAAAGACATAAGCAAACAGGTCCTTGCTCATGCCTTTGAGAGCCATAGAGATGGAAAATGCTCTCAAGTGATCATCTGGGTCTTCGACCCCCTTGAATTTTGAGAGGTCACTCAATGTTACCTTTTTAGGGAGCTTGTCCCTCAGTTCAGGATCAATGATGTCATGGCCATGAGCCTGACTCTCGAGTGCAGGAATTGACTGGATCAATTGCTCGAGTTTTTCAAACCTCAAATCCGTGTCGGTTTTGAATGGTGGTGGAGTGTCGCCTTGCTCGTCCTCTTCAATTATCTTCTCCGTCAATGCCTTAATCTCTTTGTCTTGTTCCTCAAGACGAGAGTTCATTAGTGTGAGTTGAGCCATAATGGCACTGAGCTGTTCATTAGTGTCCCCCATTTCAGATGATGCTTCAGAAGAGTCAGAAGATTCGTCTGAAAATGTGAGGATGCGTTTGACGAGCCTAGGAGTAGGTCGACCTTGTATCCTCGCTGTCGGGCGCTCCCAAGTTAAAATCTCACGATCCGTCCTGAACAGAAATCGAATGGACCTCGTGAATTTTAAGAAATAATATTTTCGAAATGAGAAATAGAGATGTGAAATAGAAATAGGAGATGAGAAATGGAAAAGGAAGTGGGGAATGAAAATAGGAAATGAAAATGGAAAATGATTTTGAAATGGAAATGGAAATGGGAATGAGAAATGATTAGGAATGGGTATGGTTATGGACTTAGTGTGGGCTTGACCATGATGGAGACATGGGCCTAACTATATGCAAATGCAGACATGGACTGGACTGGACTATGCAAGCAGACTGGATTGGGTTTTGGTGATGATAGGAGAGACTAGACTTTGAACTTACAAGTGAGCAAGTAGGCTAGACTTTAAGGAAGACTGGACAATAATGGAGACTAAACTCTTAACTTAAGGCAAGCAGGCTAGACACCTATACTTTGAACTTACGGGTGAGCAAGCAAGCTAGACAACTAGACTTCGGAACTTACATTAGCCTAAGCGGGCTAGACTCGAAAATTGCCTATGGACTTATGAAATGCTAGACTTTGAACTTACGAGTGAGCAAGCAGGCTAGACATTAATGAGGGTTGGACAATAACAGAGACCAAACTCTTAACTTAAGGCAAGCAGGCTAGGCGACTAGACTTTGAACTTACGGGTGAGCAAGCAGGCTAGACAACTAGACTTCGAAACTTACATTAAACTAAGCAGGCTAGACTCAATAATTGCCTATGGACTTAAGGAATGCTAGACCTTGAACTTACGGGTGAGCAAGCAGGCTAGACACAAAAATTGCCTATGGACTTAGGGAATGCTAGACCTTGAACTTACGGGTGAGCAAGCAGGCTAGACACAACAATGCCTATAGACTTAAGGAATGCTTAGACCTTGAACTTACGGGGGAGCAAGCAGGCTGGACTTTAGAGGAATTTGGGCTATTATGAACTTCTGAAGGAATTTGACTTGACTAGGGCCTACATGGAGTTGCAAACTAGACCTAGGATATGAATTGGGCCTAAATGGACCTAAGTTTGGATTGGATTAACATATAGGTTTGATATAGACTTGGAGATGCATATGTGCTTGACAGTGGAAATAGACTAGGATTGGACTTAGAATGGAATGGATTGAGACTAGATTTGGACTGGACTTGACATAAATTGGGGTTCACGTAGAGATGCAAATGGACCTAGATTTGACATGAGCTAGACTTATGAATGCATGGACTCGAATTAGATGGACCCTATATGAATGCAAAATGGACTCTAATGCAAATGGGCCTAGAATGAATGCAAGTGAATCGGATTGATTGGATTCGATTCGATGAAGGTGTTTGGGTTGGGCTTAGAATTTTTCGAAATTCGTTTTTGAAAGGAACCTCTTGGTTTTATCTTTTGTTAGGAAAAGATGATGGATTAATTTTGAAATTTTTTTTTTGAAATGTCGTGGTACGATGATGATTAGTCAATGTTTTTTGAAAAAGGTAGAATAGAATAGGATGTAGGATTGATTTTGAAAAATGTAATTTTAGAAATTGATGAATATGGTAAGGTAAGATTGACAGGGATAGCAGGGAGAAGGTAAGAAGAGGTAGACATGCATGACAACTCTAACTTCACAGTGACCCTTTTTTTTTCTGGATGCACATTTTTTAGGGACAGACTAGACCTTGCATGAAAAGACTGATTTTTTTTTTATTAGGTGAGACTCCTAGAATGACCATGTATTACGCGGATGCAGATAGACAAGCATAGGACTGAACGTAGGATCGACCATTACAACGACTAAATCGACGAAAAGCGCGCAATGCACAGACTGCGTGCCGCGCAGCATTGCTGCGCATGGCGCACAGTCGTGCGTCTGGCGCGGGGGTGGTGCGCCAGGTGCAACTTAATGCGCATGGCGCACTACTCCCCGACACGTTTTTCGGGGATTTAGGCGACGAATTGGCCGATTGATGAATTTTTTATTGTTTGTTAGACGCGATTTTAGGAACGACGCATAATAATGACAATTCGACAAAATAATAGCAGGCAAAAATTGCAATCACAGGAACATGTCATATAACATGGATGCAAAAGTTCACACCTAAAGTCCAGTTCTATGTTTGAAACTATTGGTCAGGTTTAGGTTCAGTCTGAAAAGGGTCCATGACTAAGAGATTGATCCCACGCTTCGTACCCCTACTTAAAGAGGTGGCCACGTGTAAGACGCACTCCAGTCTCAAGTCAGGAACAAGAGAACAATGCCATGGTTGGGTAGGTTTGCTTATGACTAAGATTCAACACTATCGCTCAGGAAGCTTTTTGGAAGGACAAAGCGCAAACCCCCCGGGGGTGACCTCACACATAGAACATGTGCTAATGAGGCAAGGTAGATTGTCCTTATGGTGGCTGAACAATAGCCATACATATGCAAAACTGTATATTATTCTAAGGCATAAAAATAAGAATGAATCGTATTTTTCAAGTTTCACCCACTCATTTAAAAAAATTAATTTTTTTTAAAATCATCCCCAGTGAAGTCGCCAAATTGTAGGCGTGTTTTTATTTCGCCTACGCGGTGTGAGCGCGTATTACATTTGACTACCCCATTGTAAAAGTTTTATTGAAAATTGTTTTGAAAGAAGTCGTCAACAATTCTTTTTAGGAAGAATCACAAACCTAATTGGATATGGGAAAAACATAGGGACAAATTATCCAATGTAGATTTCCCCGTCTTGACTCCATAGATGGTCAAAATGAACCAAAGGTTGAGTTCGGGGGTGATGGTACGAATATAGTCATAATGAACCACATTCGCCCATTGCTGGCCTCTACTAAATATCGATTCATTGCAGATTTTATGCCAAAGAATAACCATATAATGTTTTCAGCACCCTAAAAAATATTTAGTCTAAGTTGGTTCAGGAAACTCATAAAAAGACTATTTTTTAATGATATGTTATTATGCAATCAATATTACAAGGAACCTAGCAGGTTGTCCAAATTATCTGAATTAGTTGGAACAATTATTTAGGTCTTTGATTAGCAAAAATAACATATGGGTGATAAAAGCAATAAATCAGGACAATCACATAGCATGCATATAATGATCAGGCAAGTATGATAATAATGTATGAAAAATAAATAAAAAAGACAGAAGGAGGTTTAGAGTGTACAGTAGAGCGATTTTATATTAAAGATCTACATTATGAAATAAATGGTTAGTAACTTCAATATAAAAATAGAATTTATTCAAGGATCCTCGGGATTATACCTATGCGACTTAGATTGAGGAGCGCAACGATCTTTAGGCGGAGCAATCGTGAAACCAAGAACGCAGTGTGATTAAGAATTGATTGAAAGTATTTGAGTGTTTGAGTATTTGAAGTATTCTAAGTGTATTTCGGAGTATTCGAGAGAATTTGTGTGCATGAAATAATAATATGAAAAACCATCCATAATTCGGGAAAATACGGGTATTTATAGAGAAAAGAAACCTTGCGCTCCACGCAAGCCTTGCGCCAGACGCAAGCCTACGTTGCAGGCGCAGTGCCATGCGTCAGGCGCACATTGATGTGCCTGACGCAGCCAGCCCAATCAGAGATGAACATGTGTAAACACGTTTTGAAAAGATAGAAAAGTATGTTGCGTCTCACACAGGACTTGTGTTTGACGCAGGACTCTATGTGAGTCACAAAATCTACGTGTCAGGCGCTCATTAGCTCGCCTGACGCGATATGGCCAATGTGATGGACGCACGTGGCGCGCTGAGCGCAGCCCCCGCGTCTGGCGCGTATTCTGAAATATTCGAGCATATTTCATTGCGCGTCTTTTGAAGATACTTTTTTATCCCTAAAATTCCAGAGATGGAATTTTACGGATTAAAAATCTGATTTATTTATCAATGATAATAAAATATTTATGAAAAATATCCATTAAAATAATAAATATTTGATTGGGCTTTTAAAATGGATTTGAAACATTTTATGGGCTTGAAATACAATTAATCATCATGAACAATTAATTGGGCTTTAGAATATCATTTCGAAACACATTTTAGAATGGTTCTTTAGATTGCTCTTCCGTTGGGTCGCGCCAACTAATGTCGCGGTATGTTTCATCATTGGATCCTTAAATGGGGAGACACGATTATGTGTCTACAGAAGCCCCCACTTTGACTGAGGTTCAGGAAACCGATAGTCAAAGTATACGGTGTCGGGACGGAGAACAATTCTAAACGCTTTGCAGTTTAGAACTGGTCTATAACCGCCGGTCTCTGCAAAACAAGGTTAGTATGCAGGACAATAACTACAAGCAATCTGATTACCTGCAGAAGAAGATGTTAGCAGATAGGTGCTAACAACTCAGATAAGCACATAATGATGCAAAAATGCAAACTTAGACTCTCTAAGGATGCATGAGACGCAATGCAAGGATTAAGATTATGCAAAGCTAAGGGATGACACATCATGCAAGGTCAGGGTTATGCAAGACTAGAATGTATGAAATGCAATGCAAGGTCGTGGATTTTTGCACGGCCAGAAGATGTGTAGAATGATAGAATGAGCAGGATGATTAGAAATAGATTGAATGATTTTCGAAAATCATTTTTAGTAAATAATCGGGGTTCGTAAACGGGGTCCGCGAATTAAAACTTTTCGGGAGTTTGATTTGAATCAGTGGAACCACCACACATAGGAAGCTCCCACTTTGGGTGAGCTTGCCTTGAATTAGGCATTATGAGCCTTGATTGAAATGTACTTGATCTGATATTGCAATGTAGTTGCTATGTCTTGAGTATTGAGAGTTTTCACTGAGGATTGCACTCGGGATTTTTCTTTGGGAAGTTGACATAGGCAAAGTCAAATATCGCCAGAAACCATGGAATTGTCGGAGAGTCCTTCGGAGAAAAGGAGAGCTTGGATTGAAAAATAAAAGGTTTGAATTTGTGACTTAAATAAATGTAGGTGGGAAAAGGCTTTAACGAGGCTAGGTTCAGACTCGAGTCTATGTCAGGATCTAGAAAGAGATTATGCTCTGAACTCTAGAAAATCAAATCATTAGACCATGACTAATTTTTTTTATTGAAGCGGTCGGACCTCGAGATGAGGATTCCTACGTATCCTTGCGGAATCAGACTATTCGTAGTTCCAGATCTGATTTCTTTTTTTTATTATTATTTTTTGGTGCCCTAACTTTTACCTAGGCCGTCCTTTCGGGTTTTCAACCTAGCGGGCTTGGACATACCTTGGAAAAGGAGTCAGGGTTGAATATGAAAGGTTTAAAGCTTGAGGCTTAGATGAAGGTTGAATTGGTTTAGCAAATGAAGGAGGAATATAGTCATAATGAACCACATTCGCCCATTACTGATCGTGTATGAATATAATCATATGAAAGGTTTAAAGCTCTAGGCATGTTTTTATTTCGCCTACGCGGTGTGATCGCGTATTAGATTTGACTACCCCATTGTAAAGGTTTTATTGAAAGTTGTTTTGAAAGAAGTCGCCAACAATTCTTTTTAGGAAGAATCATAAACCTAATTGGATATGGGAAAAACATAGGAACAAATTATCCAATGTAGATTTCCCCGTCTTGACTCCATAGATGGTCAAAATGAACCAAAGATTGAATTCGGGGGTGAGGGTACGAATATAGTCATAATGAACCACATTCGCCCATTGTTGGCCTCTACTAAATATCGATTCATTGCAGATTTTATGCCAAAGAATAATCATATAATGTTTTCAACACCCTAAAAAATATGTAGTCTAAATTGGTTAAGGAAACTCATAAAAAGACTATTTTTTTAGTGATATGTTATTATGCAATCAATATTACAAGGAACCTAGCAGGTTGTCCAAATTATCTGAATTAGTTGGAACGATTATTTAGGTCTTTGATTAACAAAAATAACATGTGGGTGATAAAAGCAATAAAGCAGGACAATTATATAGCATGCATATAATGATCAGGCAAGTATGATAATAATGTATGAAAAATAAATAAAAAAGACAGAAGGAGGTTTAGAATGTACAGTAGAGCGATTTTATATTAAAGATCTACATCATGAAATAAATGGTTAGTAACTTCAATATAAAAATAGAATTTATTCAAGGATCCTCAGGATTATACCTATGCGGCTTTGATTGAGGAGCGCAACGATCTTTAGGCGGAGCAATCGTGAAACCAAGAACGCAGTTTGATTAAGAATTGATTGAAAGTATTTGAGTGTTTGAGTATTGAAGTATTCGAAGTGTATTTCGGAGTATTCGAGAGAATTTGTGTGCATGAAATAATAATATGAAAAGCCGTTCGTAATTCGGAAAAATACGGGTATTTATATAGAAAAGAAACCTTGCGCTCCACGCAAGCCTTGCGCCAGGCGCAAGCCTACGTGGCAGGCGCAGTGCCACGCGTCATGCGCACATTGGTGTGCCTGACGCAGCCAGCCCAATCAGAGATGCACATGTGTAAACGCGTTTTGAAAAGATAGAAAAGTATGTTGCGTCTCACACAGGACTTGTGTCTGACGCAGGACTCTGTGTGAGTCACAAAATCTACGTGTCAGGCGTTCATTAGCTCGCCTGACGCGATATGGCCAATGTGCTAGACGCATGTGGCGCGCTGAGTGCAGCCCCCGCGTCCGGTGCATATTCTGGAATATTCGAGCATATTCCATTGCGCGTCTTTCGAAGATACTTTTTTATCCCTAAAATTCCGGAGATGGAATTTTACGGATTAAAAATCTGATTTATTTATCAAAGATAATAAAATATTTATGAAAAATATCCATTAAAATAATAAATATTTGATTGGACTTTTAAAATGGATTTAAAACATTTTATGGGCTTGAAATACAATTAATCATCATGAACAATTGGGCTTTAGAATATCATTTCGAAACACATTTTAGAATGGTTATTTAGATTGCTCTTACGTTGGGTCGCGCCAACTAATGCCGCGGTATGTTTCATCATTGGATCCTTAAATGGGGAGACACGATTATGTGTCTACAACCATCAAATTCCTTTTCTACTTAAACTAAAATTGAAACTATATATCACTCTCTCAATCACCCTCTCCGTCTCCTTGTAATCTCAAGCAATTTCCACAAGGGTAATTTTATTTTCTCCCACAATTTTGAATTGAAATAAATGTCAACGCCGAAAACCGGCATTAGGTAGCTGTCAACAACAAAATGGTAAAAGTAAGGTAGTTTGGGACAACAAATTTTTTATAAGGTTGTTTCTCGTAAAAACTTGAAAGTTAATGGTAGTTTTGGAAAAAAAAAATCCATTTAATTATTTTAATCCATTTACCAAAAAACTGATAGAACGTTAGTATGTTACATTGCCGAATATAAATTATATTTGTAAATACAAATGTGTCTATGGACATCCACCGGACAAACCAATGAAATATTACGCATACTCAACTGTATGCTAATTGCGAATGTCGTTTAATTTAGATAGTAAAGTCTTGTGGAGGTGGTGCCTAAGACCTGGAATTGGATCTCGTTTATATCACTGTATTTAGTCGCTTATTAGCAACAAAAAAACTTTATGCTAATTTTTTTATTATTAGGAAAGATAATTGGTCCGAATACTAACCTCTGCTAGGCTCGTAACCTGCAGGGCACACCAACTCAGAGGTTGGGTACAAGGCTAAACAACACAGAAGACAACAGGTCCACCACAAAGTGAATGCCCCAACATATTATTGGATGAGGATTCAAACCCTCTGGAAACTGTATACTAATAGGCTTCTAACAATATCAAATTTATCATCCGGCCTCCTTTTTACCCTTCTTCTAGAGGTGATCATGGGCCGGGCCTTAAAAAAATTTCCCATTGGTCGGGCCGGGCCAAAATTCGGGCCAAAATTTTGTGCCCAAAGCCCGCTATTTCAGGCAAAAAAGAGCGGGCTTTTCGAGCCAAAATCGGGCCGGCCAAAAAATAGACTAAAGTCATTTTTTACTCGCCCAAAGCCCGACCCAAAGCAAAAAAAATTGGGCCGAGCCGGGCCCTACCGTGGGCCAAAAAAATCTGCCCAAAATCGGGCCGGGCCGGGCTGGAGTTGATCAGCTCTACCTTTTTCTAAACATTATTTGTTGGCAACCTCGGCAGTCGGCACTCCTTTTACCAAGAGAAGAACAAAGATTTTACCGGAAATTTCGCATCATATAATAATGTTAAGCAAAGCAACGGTGCAGCATCAACAGCAGGCACTAAATAAAAAGTAGTTACACTTAATAATAATAAAGTTTACATTATGTAATAAGTGAAATAACCAACATTTCCGTGAACTACAACTGTAAGACAGCTGCTATCACATTCCTCACCTCTTTCTGTCTTTTTCTTGGTGGCCCATTCTACTCTCATTTTCCCTTCTCTTGTTTTTTGTTTTAATTACAATCACATTGCTATATTATCTATCATAGAAATCAGGCTTTAAGTTTTTTAAAAAGTTAAAAATCAGTTCTTTTAAGAATAAGAAACATGGAAAATTTGAGGTTTTTGCCCATGAAAATTTTCTGGGTTTTTTGTGTTATAATTGTGTTTGTTTCCTGGGAAAAAGTGGATTGTTTTCAGGGATTAAATGTAACAGAAGTTTATGATGGGCAGAAAAATGGATGGTTTAATAAACCTCTTATGGTGGGTCTCACTCTAATTCCTGGGGCTGCTGCAAAAGGAGCTGGTATGTTCTTCATTTCTACTATTATCACATTAATCAAAAATCTATTGTTTCTGTAATTGTTAAGTTGTTTTACACTTTTACTTTATCTTTAATCTGAATTGGAATTGTAATACATTTGTTTATCTCATGCATGACTGATTTTTCATCTTTTTTTTTTCAAGTTCAAGTAGTCTACAACTTCACATGCATGCTGAATGAATAATCTGTCTTTAGTGTTCAATTATTTGGTCATCTATTTAAATGTTTATGATTTGCTTATCTAAGGATCTGATTTGCTAGCTTTAGTTGAGCTGCCTAGTTTGGCCTTATGTATATTGTGTAGTATGTATATCTATATATTGCTTTTGCAAGATGAAAAGAATGTATTAGTTGGGAAAATGCTTGATAATTAAGAGTACAAAGAAAAGTAGAAAACTTTAATGGCAGCCACCCAACTTAAAAACCAATACTAGCTACTTGTTTGGGAAGGGAAATATTAAATTTATAATCAGAATGTTGTCTAATTGTGGAAAAATTCATGCTTGAATCACACCGTGATCATTCGTCAGAAGCGCCTTCCGGTACAAAATTTCGTTTAAAGTACATAATTCACATTGGAATCACATATTAGCTTCTTGTGTAAATTCAAACAAACCCACCTCAAATTCTCTTCAGTTCATGTCAAATGTGCATGTTTGGTACTTGACACTTCAAATGGGTATGGACACTTACACTTGAATGTTAGTCCGGAAGGGGAAAAATTGGAAAATTTTATTTGTCCCAATGCGCATTTGGTAATTTTGAACACTAGCAACGGTGTCCCCTTATCTTCAAGTTGGAGACTTTTTTCATGTCACTCGTACGTGGATCCATGCCCGAGTCTGACACTCTGACACATATCTATAGTCCAACCGTAATGCTCGGTATCTAGACACTGTCGTTGGACAACCATAATATTTCCATATGTTTAACACCTTATTGGTCTATGTAGTCTGCTTGGATGGATCATTGCCGGGTTACCATCTCCATCGTGGATATGGGTCAGGGGCCAACAGCTGGCTAGTTCAACTCGAGGTGCGTGAAAAAAAAAACCTTACTATTGAGTGACATGCTGCTGGCATTGCTGCTCTTCAGCTGGCGTGCTCATGCTCTACAAGTTGGAATCAATTTCCCCCTTCTAGGCTGCGCTTCTGACTTTATCGCTTGAGATGATAACAGGGGGGAGGATGGTGTGATACAATAAGAAATTGTGTTTATAGAAAGACAACACGTCATGGTTCATCAAAGTACATGGAGAAGTTTATAGCATTTACAGGATTACTTAGCAATAAGCGTTCCGAGAATCCTGGTAATATGTTTGATCATCAAACTGGCTTTTCTTTTCATTTCATCCTGTCCCTGTTGAATTATTGTTCTCACAGTGGACCAATTTTGCTTCAATTATGTGTCAATCGTTTTCCGCAGATTTTTACAACTGGAACCGAGTAAAGATTCGCTATTGTGATGGTGGCTCGTTCAATGGGGACAGCCAAAATGAGGTTTGTAAAACTATTGCTAATTCATAAAAATTAAATGAAGATATAGCATAAAATCTAGATAAGAACCAAAATATAAAAACTAAGAAAAAGGTAAAAAAGAATTGATAACATAAGGTTTATATTGACAGACTTGCCATTTAAAAAAACAATCCTAGCCATATTTTCTGTCAGTAATATCTGCATTGTGAAGAATACAGACAGTCTTGCAGACTTGCTTCCTTGACATAATTCAATGCAATGCCTTTTCTGCAGAGAGCACAGTTGTATTTTAGAGGACAACGCATATTTGCAGCTGCTATGGAGGAATTGAAGTCGCTAGGAATGAGGTATGCAAATCAGGTAATTGTTTTCCTTCATCATAGAAGCAAAATGTAAATATCTACGGGTCTGCAGGAGTTAATTGTTTTTTTCCATAGGCTCTTCTTTCTGGTTGTTCAGCTGGCGGTGTGGCATCGATTCTGCACTGTGATGAGTTCCGAGAATTGTTCCCGGGGAATACAAGAGTCAAGTGCCTAAGTGATGCAGGGTTATTCCTTGATGCGTAAGTGCCTATTAAGCAATCACATACAATCATGTCCCTTAATTGTATTTTTAATAATAGTAAACGACTGTTTATCTTGTGAATTGTTCTGATGATTTTTGAAACAGTCGTCTATTTCATGGATGCAATAAATTGTGTTTTCTTTTCTATATTTTTCATTTGATGGGTTTTATGGTTCTCTTGTAAGAATTAAATCATTTATCAAAGAGATGGAAATCTTTAAAACTAGTAAAAGTGTAAATTAAAATATGTTTAACACTCTAAGCTAACTATTATTATAGAGAAATAAGTGTCAGAAAACAGTGGACACATGAAAGCAAAACTGTGAATTTTTTTGAAGCAGTTAACCCTCAGCCCCATCTCTGTTATGATCTATTAATTATAAACCTTCTATCAGTTTGTAGAGTCATATGATATCTGTCTAACGAAAAGCAAAAACCAATCATCAATGATTTCAGCAAACATATAGTGTATCTACATATCATCTCTCTTACATATCTGACATTACTTTTTGTTGTATGTGTTATTACAGAATTGATGTGGCGGGTCATCGCACTATGAGAAATTTATTTGGGAGTCTTGTTCACTTGCAGGTATTACTCTAATCTGACTCTAGTAGATGGCTCTTATATAGGCCCTGAGAAAATATTATTGTTTAGACCTTGTTCGATTCGATTTCCTTGTCGGTTTGAACAAAATAGATATGAAGTTTCTAAGACCACCTAACAAGCCAACTGATTTCTCGTTTTTTTTCTCCAAATTTTTAGTTTTACCTTATCTTTGCTTTACATTCAGATACTAAAGTATGGCTTCTTGTGGATATTGCAGGGTGTAGGCCCACACCTTCCTCGCAGTTGTACTAGTCGCCTTAATCCTGTCATGGTAACATATCTTGCCAGCAAGCATGTAATCTTAGTTAATTATAGGATTGCTAATTTTTTGTCCTGATCCAAGCTCAACCTTTTCTTAAATGTCTATTCCGCAGTGTTTCTTCCCTCACCGTTTAATAGCAGATGTTAGGACACCTTTATTTCTCGTGAATGCCGCATATGACGCATGGCAGGTGAGTCTTTCCATCTATTATCTTGATTTTTGTTTCAAATGAACTGTATTTTTATCAAATTGCAGCAGTGTATGGTGAACTATATTCTGAGTGTAGGTCAGGATCCTAGTTGCCTTTACATCAGAAAGTTTGCAGACACTTGTGACCAGAAAACTTAGAACTAGCATTGAATTTGTTGATTTGTTATCAGCAGTTGCAGGGCTCTGGCATGTCCTCCTTGCCTCCTCGCTTTATTCTCGTTTGTTAAAAAAAGTGTGTGCCACCGTGCCGTTCAGAAAACAAGACCAATCAGTATAATTTACCAAGTATCCTAACATACCCTAATTAGACATAGTACATACAGAAGTAATTCCTGATCAAATGTTATGTTCTTCCATGATAAGTTAGTTATTATAGAGTCTAAACCTAGAACCCGGCCTCAATTTTAGCCTTCGGGATAAGGCCTCACTAGCACAATTCATGTGCTTTTATATATGCCACAACCTTTTTTGTTTAGGTGTGCTCACTGCTCTGAAATGGGACCATAACTGGATCAATTGAAATGATCCCGGTCTGGTCTTGTCCGCTCTGATTATTGACATAACAGGAGCCAAACTTTGATTGGTCAATTGGAATGTTTGACAATTTCTAGACTGCATCAACATGCCTCTATTTTCCCTTCTACTTTTTTTTTCTTTTATTTCCTTAATGTGAGGCAAACCACTATCTATCAGCTCAATGACTGAATTTACTTGGTACCTAGCATAGGACAGGGGTAGAAGTATCTTTATGCTTAGTAGGTTTCATAGCAGTATAATTCTAAGATAAATTGAATACACATCAAGTTGGAGTTCCGAAATGGTAAACTAGTTTATATAATTAATGGAGTAGATGATAATCATGATATCATTAGTCCAGTGGTCATTCTTCGGTCACTGTAATACCAAACTAAAGACCCAATAATCAATGATCGTAATTCATGATTTCATGAATCAAGCGTTGTGGTGAGATCCCCTATTAGGTCCAAGTCAATCCATATCAAATTGGTCAGTCTGACAGTCCCTGCTTAGTAGACTGTCTAAGCTGTCAAGTTGGTCAAACCATTGTTACAAGGAACGGAGAACGTTCCGGAACGTGGTACGGAAACGGGAACGCGGAACGCAGCCTCAGATGGACTCCTAGCCCACGTCCCACGTCCCACGTACCACGTACCACGTTTCGCGTTCCGGGACGCGTCCCCTGGAACGTGAAACGTGGCCACGTACCACGTTTCCGGTATCAATGGGTCAAACACACTAATCCATTCTTTAAAAAAATCCCATAGTGGCATCACATGGAGTTCATAACTTATACGCTAATGTTTAGACGTTCCTTACTCCAATTTATATTAGCAATGTCCAAAGTGACTTACATTATCATCCTAAATTTTTCTTCAACCAGATTCAAGCAAGTTTAGCTCCTCCATCTGCTGATCCTCATCGATACTGGTATGGATGCAAATTAAATAACGCACTCTGCAGTGGTCAGCAAATCCAATTTCTCCAAGGTTCATGATCGCCATCTTATTTTATTTCCTTTTTGTAATTATCACCTATGTTTGGTTGTTTTTAGTTTCTGTTTTAGGCTTGCATCAAAGTAAATCACCGTAAACGAGCCAATTTGAAACAGGTTTCAGAAGACAGATGCTGGGTGCAATCAAGCGCTTTGGTAAATTCAGAAAAAATGGATATTTCATTAATTCATGCTTTGCTCATGGCCAGACTGAGAGACAGGATACGTGGCTTGCCCCTGGTTCACCTCATATTAGAAATAAAGTATGTTCTCCCCTTTAGTTCCTAGAGCTTTATAAAGCATGCATTGCATTTGATGGTTGAGTTCCTTTAGTTATAGAAGTATCAAGTATCAAACTCGGCTATTTAATGAAAAAACTCCATGAGTTTAGTCACAAAGTGAAGTGTCAAAGGGTTCAGCATATCATACAGGCACTTGATGTAAAATGAAGATTCCTTGTAACATAGGTTATTAATTTTAGGCTTAAACTAGATTGTGGGTAGATGAAGGTCGTCACCCTTTTGTCTTAAAAAACAAGGCATGCTGCCAGTTTGAACTTTGAATCTTTGAGAACTGAGAAGAGATGTTTATCTTCTTAATTTTTATTAACCGGTATCTTAACACGAGGTTTTTACACTATATGCAGGGAATTGCAGAGTCTGTTGGCAACTGGTTTTTTGATCGAGCAGAGACCAAAATCATTGATTGCCCTTACCCTTGTGATAGAACTTGCCACAATTTGGTTTTTAAACACCTTTAAAATCATGTCCCATTTTTTTTACACTCCCCGCCCCAACAGAAAGAAGGAAAACCAATTAGTGTTTGCAAAATCATATCATAGTGATATATACCAAATGATAGTATGATAGAATACACTTCATATCTCTATCAATAAAATCTCTCTTTGGATATTGAAAGTCACACCATAGATTTGCTTTCCTTGGAATATTCAGTTTGCTTGCCTGTAATGATGAGAAAATGTAAACAACAAAGTTGAGATTTCAGCAAATTTATAGCTTACCTGTATTTGAGTAAGGCTCAAGTTATAGTTTGTAATTTCAGTGTTGTATAAGGCGCATGGTTCACACCATTATGTGCACTTGTATAAGCTTGTAAGTGTAGACATATGTACTTGAAAATGGTGGAAAAGCAGTGAAATATATATTGAACTTGAATATTGCATTTCACGGCTGTGGAAAGGGAAAGAATTGTAGCAGAGTATCCAGAGTAATAGCCTGTGCAATGTACAGACCTGCATTTGCATGACCAGGCTAGAAAACTGTGCATTGCTTGAGTGCATCCTCAAAAGTTTTTTTACAGGATTTGAAGAAGCAGCCCGCTGAAGTCGTCCCAGCGGCCACGGTAAGATAGGCGGTGATTGGGCGAGTGTTCTTCGGAATGACTGGGCGTAAAGCGCAGCTATAGATCGGGGTGAAACATATAACTAAACCTCTACCTTCACTATACACCCAAAAGTATAAATAGTCACATTTGGTAGGGCATAATCATACTGCCTCAAACAATATGGAGGCCTCACATTACTTTGTCAAATGAGGCCCTAAATTTCTAAAGTTGTTAAAGTGGCTTCTATTCTGATTATGAATATGAAAAGCATCCCAAAAAAACCAAAAGTACATCATTTTTTTAGATAGGTAAGATGAAGGGTATTGCAGATCTTCTGACCAAAACTTCAACATCATATTCAATTGTTTCACTCAGAAACTAATATATAATGTCAGTAACTCCTTGTATAATACTGCCAAAAAGAACTCCTTGTATTATTAGCCTTCTAACAAAAAAAAAGAACTACTAACAAAATGTTATATAAGTATATATGTTTAACCCTTTTCTGCAGGTTTCTTCAAAAATAGTATTAGACACTAAATTAATGGCTCACCCATAAGAGAAATTCATGAAATTCTTGAAAAAATATGAATTAGGCGACACAAGACAAATTAAAATCTTCAAAAATTAACAATTAAGACTTGTGAAATCTAGCATCAATTCAACAAAACCCAACTTGGCCGACTATATAACAATACCTAGTTTGCACTTTCCCCCTAGTACGGATTTAGTTCTTTTTTCTGATAAAATATTTAATAAGGAATATATTATAAAGGAGTGAAGAGAGTTTGGGACTAACTTCAATTTATGAGAAAACATTCCAAAAATGGCGAGATTTTTGTAATTTTCGTTGCTAACTCTGCAATTAAGAAGGAGGGACAATCTTCCCTAGAAAGGAGGAAAAATTTAATGAAATTAGTTGGTTGGATTTGATACTTGTGAAAATTTGATGTGATACTTAAGAAACGGAAAGTGTAAAAGATGAATACGGAAGGTTGAATATTAGTTAGATAATTAAGAGCAAAGAGCAAAATGTATGGCAATTTGTAGTGATTCATGACGTACCATGATTTTGGGTTGAGAGATAAAAACATGTGAAACTGTGATAGTTGTGTTTAGCGCAAATTATTACATGGACTCAGGTCCATGTACGGATGTACCTCTTACATGGACCACCTCTAAATATTCACTTTGTATATGAAAATGTTCAACCACCACCACCTCCACCAACTCCAACCTGACACACTTCCGCACCAACTATGCGAACATCTTCCTCCCCAACCACCACCACCTCCATCCTCTCCGACCACCTCCTCACCCGCACCACCACCACCACCACTACTACATCCACCATAACGCTTAGAATGGAGCTGCATCCACTTTCTCGTCTTCTCCTCGAATGACGCCTCGACTTCTGCTGCAGCGACGACGGTTGCAGCACCGCATAGATGGTTGCAACACCGTATAAAAGGTTGCACCACCGGTGGTGGAGGAATCGAAGTCCCTGGCTCCGACGATGGCGAGTTTGATAATCCCTAGGAAAGAGAAAATGAATGGTTTGGGAGGAAGAAGTGAGATTTGGTGATGAAAGATAAATGATAGAGTTTTGTGAATCTTTGATATAATATGTGTTCGATGTTAACAAGTTTGAGCAACTCTATCTTCACGATTGAAAATTAGGTGAGTAATTTTCCTCTTGGATTTTTTAGTAGAGCAACTTAGCTGAACATTTGATGGTCTATATTGTTGAGCATTTCTGGAAACAAAGTGAATGTTTCACAATTCAAGCTGAACATTTGATGTTATAGATGAAGCGTTTGCACTTCTTTTACGTTTGAATATTTGATGTTAATTAATATTTAAATGTTTGGTTTATAAATGTGAACCTTTGTGAATTATGTTTTACTACACGAACATTGGAACTTTTGCATTTAAACATTTTTTTTTTCAGCTTGAATATTTTTGTGTCAATATTTGATGTTAACATCTAGATATGTGGTTTATAAATGTGAATATTTGTGAATCATGTATTACTACATGAACATTGGAACTTTGCATTTTAACATTTCTATATTCAATTGAACATTTATTATCTTAAGTTGAACATTTATTGTTTTCGATTGAACATTTGTTGTTGTCAGTTGAACATTTGCTTCATTGTCTATGTAACACCCCGACAATTATCTCTTTTCTAAAATACCTTTTTTATTTCAAAACATAGAGAATTATCAAAGTATTATCGCCCGTGTGAAAACGTATCGGCTTATTCAGAATTTTGCAGCGGAAAACATAATAATAACTTGAAAAACTAAAACTTAGTCAACAACAAAGTCAACTCCAAAACCAACCAACAAAACCAAAGTCAACTTAAAACCAAACCAAACCAACTATGAAAAATATAACTCAAAAGTATTGTAAATAAACTACACAAGCACTAGTGGAAAAAAGCCTAAGGGCTGCGGTCAAAAGTGGCCTAAGGGCTGCGTTTTTGACCAGCAAAGAATTAGAGTAGACCCTTAATATATAGGAAGGGGTGCTGGTTACGAACCGCACCCTTGCGGAAGATAAGGGCTGCGGCCGAAAGAAAACCGCAGCCCTTGGCCATATAAGGAGGTTGCGGTTAACCGGGAAAACCGCACCCTTGAATACTTAAGGGCTGCGGTTTTTCCAGTTAACCGCAGCCCTTATATGGCCAAGGGCTGCGGTTTTATTCATTAACCGCAGCCCTTTTGGTAATAAATTTTTTTTTTTTAAAAATTCAGCTCTATTGATAATATTATATATGCGCTCGTTCCTCGTGTCGCCGGGTTCCTTCTTTGCTTTGCTTTGTACCATATTACAAACCTCATAATGCATATATATATAGAGTTCCCAATTATATATGTAATAATTCTATATATATAATAAATAATGTTAAAGAGTACATATTAAGGCAAATATTAATTCTAATACAAAAAGCTACATTAACGCAACAACCGAATAGCTTGCCAACTTGTTTCGAACTTCTAGCTAGTTCTTGCAAAATCCTAACCAATGTATCATAGACAATCTTCACAAATGTAGGTAGCCAACTTGTTTCGAACTTCATCCAACTCTTCAATTGTGAATTCATCCAACCTTGGTGCGTCATTATCCATGTAAACCTTGCAATAATATGAATATAATAAATTAATAAGATGAAGTCAAACATTTACAATATATAATAACAACTAACTCTTGCAAAAGATTAGAAGTTCAATTTTGTAGGTTCGTTTCGGGGTTGTTTTTTGTGAATTTGAGCTATTTTACTTCCCAAAACTACCTACATGTTATATATAGGAGCAAAACTAACACACACCACTTACTTTATGCATAGTTGAAGTGTTAATGTCATATTTTGGTGCAAAAGATTAGAAGTTCAATTTTTAGGTTCGTTTCGGGGTCGTTTTTTTGTGAATTTGAGCTATTTTACTTCCCAAAACTACCTACAAGTTACACATAGGAGCAAAACTAACACACACCACTTACTTTATGCATAGTTGAAGTGTTAATGTCATATTTTGGTGCAAAAGATTAGAAGTTCAAATTTTAGGTTCGTTTTCGGGTCGTTTTTTTGTGAATTTGAGCTATTTTACTTCCCAAAACTACCTACAAGTTACACATAGGAGCAAAACTAACACACACCACTTACTTTATGCATAGTTGAAGTGTTAATGTCATATTTTGGTGCAAAAGATTAGAAGTTCAATTTTTAGGTTCGTTTGGGTCGTTTTTGTGAATTTGAGCTATTTTACTTCCCAAAACTACCTACAAGTTACACATAGGAGCAAAACTAACACACACCACTTACTTTATGCATAGTTGAAGTGTTAATGTCATATTTTGGTGCAAAAGATTAGAAGTTCAATTTTTAGGTTCGTTTGGGGTCGTTTTTTGTGAATTTGAGCTATTTTACTTCCCAAAACTACCTACAAGTTACACATAGGAGCAAAACTAACACACACCACTTACTTTATGCATAGTTGAAGTGTTAATGTCATATTTTGGTGCAAAAGATTAGAAGTTCAATTTTTAGGTTCGTTTCGGGGTCGTTTTTTTTGTGAATTTGAGCTATTTTACTTCCCAAAACTACCTACAAGTTACACATAGGAGCAAAACTAACACACACCACTTACTTTATGCATAGTTGAAGTGTTAATGTCATATTTTGGTGCAAAAGATTAGAAGTTCAATTTTTAGGTTCGTTTCGGGGTCGTTTTTTGTAAATTTGAGCTATTTTACTTCCCAAAACTACCTACAAGTTACACATAGGAGCAAAACTAACACACACCACTTACTTTATGCATAGTTGAAGTATGTAAGTCACACTTAGGTACAAAAGATTAGAAGTTTAATTTTTAGGTTCGTTTCGGGGTCGTTTTTTGTGAATTTGAGCTATATTACTTCCCAAAACTACCTACAAGTTACACATAGGAGCAAAACTAACACACACCACTTACTTTATGCATAGTTGAAGTGTTAATGTCATATTTTGGTGCAAAAAATTAGAAGTTCAATTTTTAGGTTCGTTTCGGGGTCGTTTTTTGTGAATTTGAGCTATTTTACTTCCCAAAACTACCTACAAGTTACACATAGGAGCAAAACTAACACACACCACTTACTTTATCCATAGTTGAAGTGTTAATGTCATATTTTGGTTCAAAAGATTAGAAGTTTAATTTTTAGGTTCGTTTGGGGTCGTTTTTTGTGAATTTGAGCTATTTTACTTCCCAAAACTACCTACAAGTTACACATAGGAGCAAAACTAACACACACCACTTACTTTATGCATAGTTGAAGTGTTAATGTCATATTTTGGTGCAAAAGATTAGAAGTTCAATTTTTAGGTTCGTTTTCGGGTCGTTTTTGTGAATTTGAGCTATTTTACTTCCCAAAACTACCTACATGTTACATGCTACAATTTCCAAAATAAACTAATTCTTACCTATCAATTTAATCTAAATTAAATAAACTAATTAGTTACATACCTTTTGAAGATAATCGATGTCGTACAACGGTTGACTATATCAAACATGTACCGCAAGATGCGTAATAGCCACAATCAACACCATTCTTTTGTTGCGGACACTCGAAATTCACCATATTTAAACATCCAAAAACATTCATGTTAAATTTAAAGTATATGAAAATAAATGGTTAGACATAAGATTCACCAAAGTAGTTACCTCAACCGATATCCAAAGAGGAGCTTTTCCTAATCGAAGTCCAAGTCCATAATGGTGCTTCATCACACTACATCAATACATTATAAGATGTTTATTATATATATATATATATATATATATGTATATATATATATAAATGTGTAATATTAGGTACACATATTGTTCTAGTTAAGTTACCTATTCAATAGTGACTTGACTAGTAAGCTCCGTGGTGGTTGTCGACGAAGAGAATCAAAGTGGTAAACGTGATTATTTGACAAACATATCACAATGAGCGTCCAATGGAGACTATATAAGGAAATAATATAAAGTTACTTATTCAACAATTCGGTGAATTTTGTTATCGATATATATGGAACAAGAAGGCAAGTTATCTAAACAAGGTAATAAAGTTATAGAAAATAAAGTAAAGCATCAAGTTTGGTGTAACAAGCTTACGCTTCAATATATGGAACAAGGATGAACTTCTCTTCTAACCGATGTGATTGTTTGAAACTAGTATCGAGATATTCTTTCACATCGGTTTTGTTTTTTAAACAATTGTCATCTCGCATCATACTTGGACATAACCAACCAATCTTTGTCTCACTCATTTTTTCATTCAATTCGAGTACACAATAACTTCGAGAAATTAAAGCATATAATAAAAAGTCAACATACATGTATGGAAGTTGAAAATTATTATAAACTTGTAAAGTAAGATATGTATATGTATCACCTCATGAAAGCTTGTATCATTGTTCCACTCAACATTTCTCCACGTAAGAATTCTTTAACATCGTCTTTGGAAATCCATGTAGATGACTCATCAGCGTAGTTGAATTGTTCCTTCCCCAAAGGAACATGTATTGCAGTATCATCGAGCAAATCACTAACACACTCATGCAACCAATAACATGCCTTAGTAAGGCCTTGCACCACCAACGGCTCGAGAAGTGGATTGTTTGACATACTAACTTGGTCATCGAACACATTTGGTTCAATTTCACGATCCCAATGATGCATCATCTTCAAACTCGTAGGTAGACAATGCACTATTGATCCCTAGAGACTCGCTCACCGAAATGGGTCATCACAGATCAATAAGGCAAAGCCATGATCAACATACACAACAAAAGCACGTAATCAAGCAAAGCCGAGTACTACATACTAAACAAGTAAACAATCCTAACATGATACTAATAAATAGTAGGCAGAAATAATTAATAGTATAATAACTTGCAGACAACTTTTACTGAACTAAACTTTAACTGAATTGTCTAACTAAAACCAGCCTTCCATTTGGAAGACGAAATACGGGCGCGACTCCGTATTCCCATGACCTACGATATCGAGGAACCTTTCTAGATGAAAATAGGACACGGTGATCAATCCGGCCCCAGAAAAAGCCATGGCACGCTCACCATGTACCCCAACTCCTAATTGTCCAACACTTCGACGTGCACCCGTCTAAAGCTATTGCTATCCGGTTCCACTTTACATGATTTACCGTATATTACTTGTCATGACTCACAAGCAACACAAATAATAAAATCAACAAACAATCACAACTTTCTCTTTTTATCTTAGGATTAGATAAGTGATCACACAACTTAACAATCCAAGATTAATATCAACTTTAATCCAATCTTTTTATTTGTTGAACCTAGCCAACAACCAACTTACCTTTCATATGTATAAAATATCAACTTACCAAATAAGGCCCTCGGTCCTTATAAAGCAGTGAAATACTCAAAAGGGAACAATGATCAACCATAATCCAATACTAATAAATATATTAATTCCCCCATGTGAATTAATAAAAATAAAGTTTCCAACCAACAAGCTTGCATCAATCTTCCATACAAACATAATATCAATCTCATAATGTAAATCTCATATATAACATGTTCACACAATAGCATCAAACATGCAAAATCCAACATAATAAATATCATATATGAACTAAACATAGTTCCTATACATGATACTACATAATTCTCCTTCTTAAATCATGATACTACATCAACCAACACATAGGTATGTACGTACCTTGTGTAGACAAACTGAGATGCCACTATAACAGA
This sequence comes from Beta corolliflora, assembly GCA_947648045.1. Taxonomy (NCBI): domain Eukaryota; kingdom Viridiplantae; phylum Streptophyta; class Magnoliopsida; order Caryophyllales; family Amaranthaceae; genus Beta; species Beta corolliflora. The sequence continues at coordinate 51,158 of CANSZD010004034.1, forward strand.
CTTAAAAATCGCCTAGAGAGAATTCTCCGCCTAAAATAACCAATATAAATCCATAATTAATCCTTCATGAATTTACAGCACTAATAAAATACTTTAAAACCCTCTTAAGCATGTTTAAAACCTTTCCCAATAATAAAACTTGATTGCTTAACCTCCTAGCATAATACCCACTACACTAGTGGTTAAAATCCATCATAAAACACCATGAAAACACTTTCTTTAAAATTCCAGCATTATAACATGAATTAAAACTCCCTTAAAACATATTCAAACATGCTTTGAATCATAAAGGTAATAACTTTCATAACTTATAATAAACTACTAAGTTTTTCTATCTTTCAAAACCCTAAAAATTCATGCTTTGATAATTAAAATCTACTTTAAACTCAAATATGCAAATCAGAATTTTATTTCATCACTACACAAATTATATAACTTAGATTCAATAATAAATCACCAACTTATAACTTTTAAACATAAACAAATTAAAACAAAACCTAAAAATACAATCTTTGAATAAAACTTGAGGAGGAAGAAATAACAAACAAACCAAGCAAAGGAGAGGAGGAAGGGACGCGCAGCACGAGGGAGCAGCGCTGGCTACTGTCGGCGGTCCGGTGGGCTGCTGGCGGTGGTCGGCTGCCGTGTCCGGTGGCGGCAAGGCTCGGCGAGAAGGAGCCGAAGGAAGTGAGAGAAAAGAAAGAAGAGGAGGGCCGAAAGTGAGAGGAAAAGAGGAGAGAGAAAATAACGTGTTTAATGTGTGGTGATTTGTGTAAATAAAGGTATTTATAGTTTCCCCCCATTAGGGGTCCAACAAAGAGTTGAGCTTTGATGGTTTAATGTCCACAGGTTAAGCTATAAGGTTTGGGCTCCTCACACCCATTTACAAATATTTTTCTAAATCTAATAAGTGTTTCAAACATTTCAAATACTTTTCAAAGCACGACTTTAATAAAATATTTGACTTGCATAAATCATTAAAATAATTTCTTTGACTTTCAAATAGTCAACCTTAAAGAAATAAATCGTTAAAATACTAAAATATATTTAAATATAAATAAATATACATTAAAATATATTTATAAAATCCATAAATTTACGGGGGATTACAGTTTACCCCTCTTAAAAGAAGTTTCGTCCCGAAACTTGACACGAAAACTCACACATTTTCAAAAGTTTTTAACTCAACTCTCAAAGGAGAAATACTTGTGCCACTCATGTGCACTCTTTTACCATCTTAAAAACAATTGTGTTACTCATGAACACCTTTTCTAGTGCGGAGAATCTATTTATTTTGCACTAATATGTGCAAATCGCCAAAATAAGCATAAAAATGCATAAAAATACCATAAAAATAGGTTAAAAGCGCGAAATTCTATCGCATTCTACCATCCTTAAAAAAATGAGTTACGCCCTCGTAACTCACCTTAAGGAATAATTCCGGATAATTCTTCTTCATTTCAGCTTCCCACGTTGCCTCTTCGGACTCATGGTTCGACCAAAGCACTTTCACTATATTGACATCTTTATTGCGTGTACTACGCACCTTCTTATCAAGAATTTTCACAGGCCTTTCCTCATATGTGAGGCTACTATCAATCTGGATCCTCTCAGGCTCCAAGACATGACGCTCATCTGGGATATAACGCTTGAGTTGGGAAATATGAAACAAATCGTGCATCTTCTCGAACTCCAATGGCAAAGCCAACCTATAAGCTACCTTTCCAATTCTTTGCAGAATCTCATATGGACCTACATATTTGGCACTTAATTTTCCCTTTTTCCCAAATCTCATCACACCCTTAGTTGGTGATACTTTCAAAAACACTTTATCACCTACTTCAAACTCATCTTCTCTTCGCTTCAAATCGGCATAACTCTTTTGCCTATCTTGAGCAGCTTGAATTCTAGCCTGAATCAACTTCACATTCTGGACAGTCTCCTCAATGAATTCTGTCCCCAATACTATATTCTCACTAAAATCATTCCAACAAATGGGACTTCTACACTTTCTTCCATATAACGCCTCAAAACGTGTCATCTTAATACTCGCATGATAACTATTGTTGTATGAAAACTCAATCAAATCTAATTGGTCTTCCCAACTACCCTGAAAGTCAATAGCACAGGCTCTCAACATATCCTCCATCGTTTGGTTAGTCCTCTCAGTCTGACCATCGGTCGCAGGGTGAAAGGCAGTACTCATTTTCAATGTTGTCCCAAGATTTAACTGGACCTTTTGCCAAAATTTCGAGAGGAATCTCGAATCACGATCTGAAATAATGTCGGTTGGAACCCCATGCAATCTCACTACATGCTTAATATACGTCTTCGCAAGTTGCTTTTTCTTCCATGTCTCTTTAATTGGAATGAACACGGTCGACTTCGTAAGACGGTCCACAATAACCCAAATAGTATCATTGCCATTCCTTGTCTTAGGCAAAGCAGTCACAAAATCCATCGATATGGAATCCCACTCCCATCCAGGAACCTCAAAGGATTGAACCTTCCCCATGGGTCTTTTATGATCTATCTTGAGTTTCTGACAGGTTAGACATTTGGACACGAACTCGGCAACCTCACACTTCATGTTTGGCCACCAATAGATCTGCTTATGGTCCTTATACAACTTGTCACCCCCAGGGTGCACATAATACGACGTATTATGCCCTTCATCCATAAGTCGTCTCTTAAGCTCATCACATTTCTGTGGTACACACCACCTTCCCTTGAACCTCAAACTACCATCATCATGGATCTTAAAATCAACTCCCTTACCTTGCCTCATATTTTCCTTAATCTTCTCTAGGTGCTCATCTCCAACTTTACCCACTTTGATCTCGTCGAAAATTGACAACTCCAATGACAAAGCACTCAATCTTGCCTCGATCTCCCCAGAATTTAAGAATTCTAGGCTAAGTCTTTGCATATCTCGACACAACTCCTCAGGAACTACCAAGGCATTCATGCTATGACTCGACTTCCTACTCAGCGCATCAGCAACGACATTTGCTTTCCCCTCATGATATTGGATGTCTAGATTATAATTCTTTATCAACTCTAACCATCTTCTCTGTCTCATATTGAGGTCTTTCTGGGTGAAAATATACTTCAAACTTTTATGGTCAGTAAAGATCTTACAGGTTGCCCCATAAAGGTAATGTCTCCAAATCTTCAAAGCGAACACAATAGCAGCTAATTCAAGATTGTGGGTAGGGTAATTAGTCTCATAAGGTTTCAATTGACGCGACGCATACGCGATCACCTTCCCATTCTGCTGCAACACGCATCCCAAACCATTCTTTGAAGCATCACTATACACCTCAAATCCCTCATTCCCATCATGCAGGGTCAAAACAGGTGCGGAGGTCAAACGCTCTTTTAAAATCTGAAAAGCTTCCTCACACTTCTCACTCCACTCGAATTTTGACTCCTTTTTCATCAAATTGGTCATCGACCTCGCTATCTTCGAGAAATCTCTCACAAATCTCCTATAATAGCCAGCTAGACCTAGGAAACTTCGGATTTCAGACACATTCTTTGGAGTTGGCCACTCACTCACAGCTTGAATCTTAGCAGGATCTACAGAGACTCATTCCTTAGACACATAGTGACCTAAAAATGCTACTTTCTCCAAACGAAACTCACACTTAGAGAACTTGGCATACAACTGATTCTTCCTAAGCGTCTCCAATATAATCCTCTGGTGCTCATCATGCTCTTTTTCATTCTTCGAATAGATCAGGATATCATCAATGAATACCACAACGAACTTATCTAAGAACGCATGGAAAACCCTATTCATCAAGTCCATAAATATGGCAGGTGCATTGGTTAACCCAAAAGGCATTACAGTGAACTCATAATGACCATAACGAGTCCTAAACGCAGTCTTAGGTATATCCTTATCAGCTACCCTCAACTGGTGATACCCCGAACGCAAATCAATCTTCGAGAACACACTCGCTCCATTTAATTGATCGAATATGTCATCTATCCTAGGCAAAGGATATTTGTTCTTGATGGTTACATTATTCAATTCCCTATAATCGATGCACAACCTCATACTCCCATCTTTCTTCTTAACAAACAACACAGGAGCTCCCCAAGGTGATGCACTAGGTCTAATATAACCTTTATCGAACAGCTCTTGCAACTGCGTCTTCAACTCACTCATCTCCATCACTCTCATCATCACTGAGCACAATAGGGTTGTAATAGCTCCCTATTCTAGTGTCTTCTCTTTCAGACATGGCTAGGAATCTATAACAATAAATATAACTTCTCAACAACATAAGGCATAGGAATCACATAAAAGTTAGCAGGGAAGAAAAATATAATCATGCTGAACTAACTATTTAATACAGACATATAATATTTCTATCCTATATGCCCTTCCTATACTACCCATCTCTCATAAAATAAACTAGAGTATTGAAAATTATTTAAATAAATAATTAAAAACGAACAACATAAAAAAATTACATGGTTCAAAAATTCGAACATAATAAAGAAAAAAAATTCGGACACTATAATAAAAAAAAATCGAATTGAAAATAATATTAGATTCTTGAAAAAAAGACTTTTTGAAGTTATTTTAAATACCATGAATAAGCAGGAGCTCAATTCTAAGAAATTCATTTTAAGTAACTAGCAAGTTAGGCGCCAAAAAATTTAAAGTTGGCACGAAAGGCCAATAAAAACCTAAAGCTCCAAGATACCACTTTGTAACACCCCGACAATTCTCTCTTTTCTAAAATACCTTTTTAATACAAAACATAGAGAATTATCAAAGTATTATCGTCCGTGTGAAAACGTATCGGCTTATTCAGAATTTTGCAGCGGAAAACATAATAATAACTTGAAAAACTAAAACTTAGTCAACAACAAAGTCAACTCCAAAACCAACCAACAAAACCAAAGTCAACTTAAAACCAAACCAAACAAACTATGAAAAATATAACTCAAAAGTATTGTAAATAAACTACACAAGCTCTCCAAAAATCCCGATCCCAATGATGCATCATCTTCAAACCTGTAGGTAGACAATGCACTATTGATCCCTAGAGACTGCTCACCGAAATGGGTCATCACAGGATCAATAAGGCAAAGCCATGATCAACATACACAACAAAAGCACGTAATCAGCAAAGCGGAGTACTACATAGTAAATAAGTAAATAATCCTAACATGATACTAATAAATAGTAGGCAGAAATAATTAATAGTATAATAACTTGCAGACAACTTTTACTGAACTAAACTTTAACATTCTTATTACTTGAAATGGAATAGTCAATGGACCGAGTTGTCTAACTAAAACCAGCCTTCCCTTTGGAAGACGAAATACGGGCGCGACTCCGTATTCCCATGACCTACGATATCGAGGAACCTTTCTAAATGAAAATAGGACACAGTGATCAATCCGGCCCCAGAAAAAGCCATGGCACGCTCACCATGTACCTCAACTCCTAATTGTCCAACACTTCAGACGTGCACCAGTCTAAATCTATTGCTATCCAGTTCCACTTTACATGATTTACCAGATATTACTTGTCATGACTCACAAGCAACACAAATAATAAAATCAACAAACAATCACAACTTTCTCTTTTTATCTTAGGATTAGATAAGTGATCACACAACTTAACAATCCAAGATTAATATCAACTTTAATCTAATCTTTTTATTTGTTGTACCTAGCCAACAACCAACTTACCTTTCATAGGTATAAAATATCAACTTACCAAATAAGGCCCTCGGTCCTTATAAAGCAGTGAAATACTCAAAAGGGAACAACGATCAACCATGATCCAATACTAATAAATATATTAATTCCCCCATGTGAATTAATAAAAATAAAGTTCCCAACCAACATGCTTGCATCAATCTTCCATACAAACATAATATCAATCTCATAATGTAAATCTCATATTTAACATGTTCACACAATAGCATCAAACATGCAAAATCCAACATAATAGATATCATATATGAACTAAACATAGTTTCTATACATGATACTACATAATTCTCCTTCTTAAATCATGATACTACATCAACCAACACATAGTTATGTACGTACCTTGTGTAGACAAACTGAGATGCCACTATAACAGACTTAAAAATCGCCTAGAGAGAATTCTCCGCCTAAAATAACCAATATAAATCCATAATTAATCCTTCATGAATTTACAGCACTAATAAAATACTTTAAAACCCTCTTAAGCATGTTTAAAACCTTTCCCAATAATAAAACTTGATTGCTTAACCTCCTAGCATAATACCCACTACACTAGTGGTTAAAATCCATCATAAAACACCATGAAAACACTTTCTTTAAAATTCCAGCATTATAACATGAATTAAAACTCCCTTAAAACATATTCAAACATGCTTAGAATCATAAAGGTAATAACTTTCATAACTTATAATAAACTACTAAGTTTTTCTATCTTTCAAAACCCTAAAAATTCATGCTTTGATAATTAAAATCTACTTTAAACTCAAATATGCAAATCTGAATTTTATTTCATCACTACACAAATTATATAACTTAGATTCAATAATAAATCACCAACTTATAACTTTTAAACATAAACAAATTAAAACAAAACCCTAAAAATACAATCTTTGAATAAAACTTGAGGAGGAAGAAATAACAAACAAACCAAGCAAAGGAGAGGAGGAAGGGATGCGCGGCACGAGGGAGCAGCGCTGGCTACTGTCGGCGGTCCGGTGGGCTGCTGGCGGTGGTCGGCTGCCGGCAAGGTTCGGCGAGAAGGAGCCGAAGGAAGAGAGAGAAAAGAAAGAAGAGGAGGGCCGAAAGTGAGAGGGAAAGAGGAGAGAGAAAATAATGTGTTTAATGTGTGGGGATTTGTGTAAATAAGGGTATTTATAGTTTCCCCCCATTTGGGGTCCAATAAAGAGTTGGGCTTTGATGGGTTAATGTCCACAGGTTAAGCTATAAGGTTTGGGCTCCTCACACCCATTTACAAATATTTTTCTAAATCTAATTAGTGTTTCAAATATTTCAAATACTTTTCAAAGCATGACTTTAATAAAGTATTTTTCAAAACCTGAGGGCCACCAGGTGAATTGTTGAAAACGCGAGGGTACCCTGTGAATTTTCGTAAAACTCGGGGGTACCTGGTGAAAAAACCGTTAAAATAATTCTTTTGACTTTCAAATAGTCAACCTTAAAGAAATAAATCGTTAAAATACTAAAATATATTTAAATATAAATAAATATACATTAAAATATATTTATAAAATCCATAAATTTACGGGGGCTTACAGTCTAAGTATTTTCCAAAATTCAAGGCAAACACACACAGTTGAACATTTTCATATACAAAGTGAATATTGTGTTTGTTAAGTTGAATATTTGCATTTTAAACTTAACAGATGCAATTGAACATTTCCATATACAAAGTGAATATTTAGTTTGTTAAGTTGAATATTTTCACATACAATTGAATAGATGAAATTGAATATTTTAAGTTGAACATTTGCTTCTTTTTTCAACCATTGTGTAAATATTCAAACCAATCAAACACATTTGCTGTAACTTGGAAAAATTGAAGGCTATACTTCGAATTTTGTTAGTAAGAATGTGAGAACAACAATATTCAAGCAAATTTCTTAGTAAAAATACAAATGCAACTATTTTTGTTGAAAATATTTATGAATTTGCAATTTGATACATCGAATTACCTTTTTTTTCTTCTTGTTTGTGTGTTTTTCATGATCAAATGTTGAATTTGTGCTTACGAATGTGGAGATTTCGTTGATATCGATCTTATTTTCTACTTTGATTTTGTTGTATTTTGCTTTTTTTTTTGAAAAATATGGGCTGTTTTTATGGTTTTTAGGGAGATTTTGGGATTTTTTAGGAGAGAGAAAAATAGATGAGAGAGATTTTGGGGGATTTGAGGAGAGAGAAAAATGGATGAGAGAGATTTTGAGAATTTTTTTGGGTTTTATGGTGGTTGTTGGTATTTATATAGTAGTATGGGAGGGAAATGGGGGGTCCATGTAAGAGGTGCATGAACCCGAGTCCATGATATATTGATTGGGTATTTAGAAAAGAAAAAAATTGCCAAAATTGGGCCCTTAATTTTTTTGGGCCCTGTGCAATAGAGCTGTTTGCAGAGCCTATTCGTTGGCCCTATTATCACCACTTGATAATACCAACCCGTGATTCTCTCTCCTCAAATTATCCGACGAACTCGGTAACACGGAGCGGGGAAGGCTATTTCGAGGGTTGGGGAGGTTGTTTCGAAGGTGGGGGAGGGAGTGACATGCAAGGGAGAGGGTGGTGAAAGGAGTGATAGGCAAGGGAGAGGGTGGTAGAGGGAGTGACGGGAAGGGGAGGGATTTGGGGGGGCGAGGGAGGTGGTTTCGAGGGTGAGGGAGGGGTTTTCGGGAGCGGAGGAGGTGGTGGCAGGGCAGGGGGAGGGAGTTTCGAGGGCGAAGAAGGTGGTAAAAGGGAAGGGAGGGAGTTTAGGGGGTGGGTAGGTGGGTGGGAGAAAGGGGAGGCGTTTTAGGTAGTGGCAGGGGGTTGGGGAGGTTGTTTACCTACTGCAACAGGTCATTAACCTGTTGGGACCGCTTTTGTAAAACATCCCCAAAGTTAGGACTGCTCATTATTAAATTGAAGTTGGGATTGCTTTTATGAGAGGGGTCATAGTTGTGACGATTCTTTTCAAAAAAAATTATTATCTCTATTATATATGTTGGAACTAGTAAAGAAAACTCGTAATACTTATCTGGAAATCGAGAAGTTGTGATACGATCACTGCCCTAAGTCGATAGACTTCCACAATAGGTGCGAATGGATAGCATGCACCGACTCGAGGGTTAACGTCTTCTCCACGAACCGGCGCACTCCGGTAGATGGAGTGAGAACTAGACTCGAACATAAAGTTTTCTATGGAATTGTATTCTGGTGAGTAGAGGGAGAAAGAATTGTGTTGTATATATTTTCGAATAGAAGACAGGTTATTTATAGGAACAAAAAATGGGCAAATGAAACTGATGGACTAATGAGAAGATCTCCAACAGCCATAAGAAATAATGCAGCAAATAATGGCAATTAATAAAACGTTACAAAACTGTAACAGTCAAGATAATTTAAACAAACAAAATATTAAACCAAGTGAGCCCAAAAACAACAGTCACATACACACACACGCGTACCGTACCGTGCTGGTCGACGCGTGTGCTACTGACAAACGGACGGCGGCAGCGGCGGCGCACGGAAGATTGTCCACTATCTCCTCCATAACATGTTTAACACATTATAGAACACTTCTCTGTATTAATTGGGGTACAACTTTATTCACCACCAATGTGGGACAACAACAAAATAAGTTAACTAACTTCCAAGTTTGAACCAACATAAGCCAAATTATTCTAACAATCCCCCACTTGGTTCAAACTTGTGACGATTTCAAGGAAAAGCAAAATTGGAAAAACATTGCTAGGTGAACAAAGTCTTGAACCTGCAACTAAGTAAAGTCGAGTATCAGTTCCTGCATGTACAACATTAAGCCATAATAACCCTGTATCATGATTTTTTTACAGAATAGCCCGCGTCTATGCTCATAGGAGGTGGCTAGCCCCCACAATCACGTAGGTGAGTCCATCAAGTGTGTACTGCACACACCACCCCAATAAGGGATAGGGATCCCATCCTTAACCATGCAGTATAAACATGCTAAATGATACAACATAAAACGATACTTGAATAATACCTCAAGGTTTTTATTACCAACATCATTACAAGCAATAACTCCACAACTTCGTTTGACCACATTGAATATGGTAAACCAGATTGTGTAACACCCGAACCATACGGAGTCGAGTCTATCGTTACCAATGCGCATCCAGGGTCGGTCAACAATTGTCTTTAATAACCAACACAAATTCTTCCGACGCTTTTTGTCCTCACTCATGCGCACCCTGAGAAACTTCCCTGGAGGTCACCTATCCCTAGACTACTCCAGCCAAGCACACTTAATTGTTGAATAACTTAGGAAATCATGAGTTCCCTAAAACAAAGATGCATCTTGTTAGAATGAGTAGTCTGCTAAATCCCTTTAAAGCAATCATGAGTGGTATTACATAGTATTACAGATTGGGTATCCATCATGGGCTACTACGTAGGCGGGTTCAATCTCATTCCTTTAGCAGTTTCCGAAACTAGTTTCCTGTATAGACCTTTAGTCAACGGATCCGCTAAATTTCTCTCTGACCTCACATAGTCAAGAGAGATTACACCAAATTTGGTCAAATTACAAACAACATGATGTCTTAGGCGTATATGCCTACTCTTGTGATTATATGCCTTATTCTTAGCAATATGAATGACCGCTTGTGAGTCAAAATGAAGTAAAATAAATGGCACTGGCTTTTCCAACAGAGGATTTCCCACTCTACTTCCCGACCACCCATCTCCAAAGCAATAAACTCAGATTCCATTGTAGACTTTGCAATGCATGTCTGCTTGGAGGATTTCCAAGACACTGTTGCTCCCGCTAAAGTAAACACAAAACCACTGGTAGAGTGTTTATCATCACTCTTCGGAATCCAATTAGCATCACAATATCCCTCCAAAATAGGAGGATGATCACTATAACACAATCCAAGACTCATAGACCCTTTAAGATACTTAAGCAAACGAATCAATGCATTCCAATGATCATGACCGGGGTTATGAGTATACCTGCTCAATCTGCTGACTGCATAAACTATATCAAGACGAGAATAATTCATCAAAAACATAAGACTCCCAATAACCACAATTTTTAAGAACCTTCTTTAAAGACATACTAGCATCATAGGGAGTTCAAACGGGTTCCACATCAAAATAACCAAACTTTTCAAAAACCTTCTCAACACAGTGAGCTTGACTAAGTCTGAAACCAGAATTAGTCTTCTCAACCTTAACTCCCAAAATCATATTTACCTCACCCATATCTTTCATGTCAAAGGAAGACTTGAGCAAGGACTTTGTTGAGTTAACAATACACCTACTAGTACCAAAAATGAGCATAAATCAACATAAAGCGCAATAATCAAAGAATGAGAAGAATCAATTCTCACATAAATGCATGAGTCAGCATCACAAGTTCTAAAACCAAGAGATAAAAAACACTATCAAACTTCTCATGCCACTGCTTAGGAGCTTGTTTCAGGCTATACAAAAGACTTCACAAGTCTGCATACCTTATGCTCTTGACCATGAATCCTAAAACCATCAGGTTGCTCCATATAAATTTTCTCATCAAGATCATCATTCAGAATTGCAGTTTTCACATCCATTTGATGCACATAAAGACCAGAAATAGAGGCAATAGCAAACAACACCCTAATAGAGGCAATCTTAGTAACCGGTGAATAGGTATCAAAGTAATCAAAATTCTTCTTCTGAGTAAATACCTTAGCAACGAGTCTGGCCTTAAACTTATCAATGGACCCATCAGACTTGAGTTTCTTCCTAAAAACCCACTTACAACATATAGGTTTACATCCACGAGGTAAATCCACAACCTCCCAAGTATGGTTAGACATACTGGACTCAATCTCACTATCAATGGCTTCTTTCCATAACACTGCATCAACAGATCTCATGGCCTCATCATATGTCTTAAGATCATCCTCAACAATAAAAGCAGATACAAAAGATTCATCAAAATCATCATCATACTCTAAAATAAAAGTAGTAATAGAATTAGGTCCAAAACTAGTCTCAACTCAGGTCTCTTACTTCTCCTAGGTTCAAACGAGACTATAACAGAATTTACAGGAACATCAAGCACATCATTAGGTGGAGAAGATGAAGAAGGTAAAGGCTCCAAAGAAACATCAACAAGTCTAGAAGACTTCAAACGATATAAATACTCAAAAAACTCAGCTTCTCTCGACACAAAAATATGACCATAAAAACCAGATTTTGCATCCTTAGCCATAAACCTATAAGCTGCACTGTTTGGGGCTTAACCAACAAAAATAGTATCAACAGTCTTAGGTCCAATCTTATCCTATTGAATACAGGTACAGGAACCTTAGCTAAGCACCCCCACACTTTCACAAAATTTAGGTTAGGAGGATAACCTTTCCACAACTCATAAGTGGTTTGGTCTACTTTCTTGTGAGGTACTCTATTTAAAACATAACAAGCAGATGAAATGGCTCCCCCCCCCCATGAAGTCAGATAAACCCGAGAAGTCAACATTGCATTCATCATGTCTTTCAAAGTTCTATTTTTCCTCTCAGTTATCCCATTCTATTGAGGAGTATAAGGGGCAGAAAACTCATGAATAATATTTCTGACAAAAATCAGCAAGAAAGTCAAAACCATATTCACTACCACAATTAGACCTAAGTCTTTTGATTTTCCTATCTAGTTGGTTTTCAACCTCGGTTTTATAAATCAAAAACATGTCCTTGGCCTCATCTTTACTTTTGAGCAAATAAACTCTTGTGAACCTCGAACAATCATCAATAAAGGTTATATAATACCTATGGCCAGATTTGCTCACAACATTCTAATAGTCTGCAAGATCAGTATGGATCAACTCTAACAATTGGGTTTGCCTCTTGGTTACTTCCTTAAAAGGTTTCTTATGATTCTTGACCTCAACACAAACTTGTCATTATTGCATTTCACACAAGGCCAACTTTGGAATTAAATTCATCCTATGCATGCGCTTAATGGACTTAACATTAACATGTCCAAGTCTAGAATGTTAAGTATCAACAAATTCAACAGTACTATAAGCAGAAGAGGATGATGCATTCATTTTAACGTCCAAAACAAACAGACCACTATTACAAAAACCTTTGCCAACAAACTGGCCAAACTTAGACAACATTAATTTACCTAAATCAAAAGAAAGCTTAACACCATCATTATTAAGTAAAGAACCAGAAATAATGTTCCTTTGCTGTGGACTCAAACTCTGCTGGAGTTTCCCATGTACATGTACTCACCATCACCAGAATCTTCAAGCTCCTTAAAGAAATCCTTGTTGGCACTGATGTGACGTGTAGCTCCAGTATCAACGATCCATTCAACTTGATTTTCAGCCAAGTTGACTTCAGAGAGAACAACAAGAACGACATCCTCACATATTTCATGGAGATTGGCTTGAGGCTTGTCTTGACAAAATTGTTTCTATGAGCCTTAATGGTTCTTGTTGTAGCATTTTTGGTTGCCTTTATTACCTTTATTTCCATTATTCTCATTTGCAATCCTAGCATGGCAATGGGAAGAAATGTGTCATTTCTTGTGGCAGTAGAAGCACTCTCCATCAAACCTCTTGCACTTGTTGTTCTGGTTAGGGGTGTTCATAAAAACCCGACCCGCTAACCCGCTAAAAAAAACCGGGTAATTGTTCAAAAATTTCTGATTTGACGGGCCGGGTACCCGACCCGGAAAAGGCGGGTCGGGTCACGGGCCGCTTGTCTTTGCCACTCGGGTATCCGGATACCCGAGAAATTTCTTTTTTTTAAAGCTTTCAGCGTGCATCGGATTTTTGGAAGGTAGTGAACCTACACTTTTACATCTGTTGTGGACATTTGCACTCTAGGTAACTAAGCTAGCCATGCAGAGGACTCAGAAAGTGAAGGCAGACTTGTTGCCCAAATGACATATGTCATGTTGGTGGCATCTCAGATGCCGCATCTGGATCCTAAGGATGCAAATGTTGTCATAATTTGCAGCTGCTGCTAGGGATGGCAATGGGTAGGGTATGGGTAGGGTAAGGCTAGACCCTTACCCATACCCTAACTTTTGGATGTAGACCCATACCCTACCCATACCCATAGGGTAAATTTTTTTAGGACCCTTACCCGTACCCGTAGGGTCCGATAGGGTCTGGGTAGGGTATAGGGTCTAAAATGGATCCAATACAAAAATAAATCCGCTTACCTTTTCACATGTATATATAATCGTTAAGCACAATTTCATATATTAATTTTGCAATTAGCACACATAATATCACGTACATTCCATACCAATACATATTTTTTGCACATCCCAAAAGTCTCATAGATTAAAATATAAATAAATATATTTTTACGTGATTGCGATTTGCGGCTAGGGTTCCTAACTGAGGGAGGGTTTTAGTTTATTGGAAGTCTGCTGGAAAGATATGTTTATATATATATTTATTTTAATTTTAAAAAAAATAAAAATATATATTTTAGTTTAGATGGGTCTATGGGTAGGGTTTGGGTAGGGTCTGGGTATTTGAGGAGTGGACCCTTACCCTACCCTTACCCGATAGGACCAAGATCCATACCCTACCCTTACCCATAGGGTCTAAAAAATTAAGACCCATACCCTAATTTCGGGGGGTGGTCGATAGATGATTTGCCATCCCTTTCTCGCTCCATGATATTTAAGTTTCTCAATTTTTATTTTTGATTTTTCTTGTACCATAGTATACACTTCTCTGAATGTTTTGGTATCCTGATAATAGCACTACAGTGTTCCATATCTGTCATACTTGACAACAGCATAACATTGTTATTCTCTGCGAAGGAAGGTAAGGATTGCAAGCTAGCACCGACGAATTGCTTCGGGAAGTAGGCAGTAGGCACTGTGCCATTGTATTTGTTGCATAATATAAGTCTTCAAGTTACAGTGGCAGTGGGCAGTGGTAGACTCGTAGTACCTAATAGGTGTTTTTTTCCGGGTACCCTATGACCCGCCCCGGGAAAATCGGGTACCCGTGAGTCGGGTACCCGGTTTTCCCAGGTCGGGGCATGGGCCGGATTTTATACTACCCGCCTTTGCGGGTACCCGCATATCCGGGTACCCGAAAAACCGGGTACCCGATTATGAACACCCCTAGTTCTGGTCACCACCCTTGTATGTACCTGCATTTTTATATTCAGCAATAACAACTGAGTTAGAAGCATTAGACTTAACACGTTCGTGGCTCCTGTTAGCATCCTCAATCTTGATATGAGCAGAGGTGATCATGGTCGGGCCAAGCCTCGGGCCGAAATTCCCGCGCCAAAACTCGCTAATTCGAGCTGTGCCAAAATTTAGCCTAATTTTCCATATTTAAGTTACCCGTGGCCCCGTTTTTGTGCCCAAAATTCGGGCCAGGCCCGAACCACGGGCCGAAAAGTCGTGCCCAAAACCCGCCCATTTTCAAGCCGAGTCGGGTCGACCCCGCGGGTCGAACCCATGTTGATCACCTCTAGATATGAGTAACCAATTCTTGCAGCTGAACAGATTATCGACTTAGATTGTTGAAAGTAGTAAAGAAACACTAGAGGAAAAAAGGTCAAGGGTTGCGGTCAAAAGTGGCCTAAGGGCTGCGTTTTTCGACCGCAGCCCTTGGTCTAGCAGCCCTTAACATTTTTGAAGGGTTGCGATTATTGACCGCAGCCCTTAACAATTAAGGGTTGCGGTTATTGGAAAACCGCTGCCATTAATCGATAAAGGGCTGTGGTTTTTGCTAAAAACCGCAGCCCTTGTGTTTTTTTTTGCATTTTTTTGTCCTAAATGACCCCCAAACATATATTATACATAAAAGTATCATTTTTCATTGCAAATTATCTTATTTATACATATATAGGGAAAATATGACCCAATTACATTTTTGTGTCAAATATAGACAAAAAGAAAAGCATTGCACAATGTATAACCAACTCCACTCTCGAATACGACCATCCACGCGTGGGTGTTGTTGGCGGTGGGATCTCCTCTTCACTTCTCGTGCTTCCATCACAAGAACTTCTGTGCATGATAGTATGCACAAACATTTAGGTCACGATAATATGGCAGCAAAACAATTATGTACAAGAGATGTTTTCAAAACCAATTCAAAAGCTCACGGTGACTAGGGGAACCACTTAGGTTACAGTAATATGGCAGCAAAACATTGCGTGAGTAACATGTTTTCGCATTAATAAGAAATAACCATTCTATACAAGAGATGTTTGCAAGTACAGTAATCAAGCTAAGGGGAGTAGACTGGCGGTAAAATTTGGGTGAATCCTTTATAGAAACACCAATTATACTTGAAAAGTTCCAAACCTAAGTTAAATAAAGGATGTGAAAAATCAGAACACATTATCTTCCTAGGCATGAGGGGGGAGGGTCCCTATGTGCAGTTTAAATCATCACTATTTAGTGGTGTGTTCAAGAAAACAAGTCCACTACAATATGTTCAGCCTTAAGCACTTAAACATATAGTAACCTTTGACGAACTCAAACATGGATGAACCTCTACCATAACCAGAATTTGTCATAATTCACTATTACAGACCTGATACTTGACACATGAAACAAAATTGTGTTTATAGCATTGATAAATGTTTAGCACCACAAATACATTGATGCATATCGACATAATATAACAATTCTGTTAGTAATGCTTGCATCAATGATACACGTTTTCAACTTGCAATCTGTGACAGCCAAAATGCATAGGTTACTTGCATTCCTCCCTTCTCAAAACCAAGACAATTTACTGATCTAGGATCTAGTAGACAATAGTAGCAAGATCCCACACAAAGCTAAATATACTACCCAAATCAGATATGAAAAAAGATACTACTTTTATAATTCAATATACCACCTTCACGGATTAATATACTACTTTTTTGCTAAATATACTACCCAAATCTGATATGAAAAAAGATGGCAACATGGTTTGTACAGATGTAAGTGTCAATCAAGCAATTACCTTCCCATTAACTGATGTTCCAACAGGAAGTGGGCGGACAGTCACCGTTCCACCCAAGGCCTCTTCCAAAACATTAGCAGATATGGTTGTCTTGATAGGAACTTACTGAGAAAGAAAACAGTAAGAGAATTGCTAAGCAATGGAGGAAAGACGAACTGCACCAGAATAAACTCAGAATAGTTTACCTGAACAAGGCAGCAAACACTGTGTTGACAGTCCCAAGGTTCGACAAGTCAATTTCCATATCCATGCCTTCGGCATCCAGAGCCTGGTGATACATTCAGCAGATTTCAATAAACATGTCCAGCTAGAATCTAAAAGCATAAATGACAAGGACTAGAACTCTTCAGATATGCTATACATGGCTTTAGTGAGCTTTTATTCTACAGAATAATCACAATTGTAAAAGGAAAGTGTAAACAACATGTGCATCTTTTAAAGATGATGATAGTCCGAAACCAATCCTTCAACCTTCAACAGTAAAGGGATCCAAAGTTTCAATGCCCCCATGTATCAATAATCCAGCCACTAGTTCACAGTGCACTCAGAATTGGCCCTTAACATGTCCACCACAAATCAGCAAGCAAATACCCTAATCCTAGCACTCAAAGCCCACGAAAAACATAAATAAAATCCTTGCAAATTGTCCCTCAAAACAGCCTCTAAATACCAGCAATAAAACACTCTTAAACTAGGAAAAGTTAGGGCTAATGAAATTGCAAATAAACGTAAAAACCTCCACTTTGAAATTAACCAAAATCAGCTCAATGTAATATAGCGAAAGGTACAGATTCAAAAGTACTTGCAATTCAAACCTAATAGGTAGATTAATCATTTTCGTCCAATGTTGATGCAAAATTAGAACATATTGTACTCCATCCGTTTCTTTTTAATTATTACACTTACACTTTTCACGCATGCCAATGCAAAACTTTGAGGATATATATCTCTAGTTTTGTATTTATAAAAATTATAAAAAGTACATATTAATAAAATATGTACTAAGACGATTGTAACAAGATCCCGCATGACTATGTTTTTATTCGTGTATAAATCACAAACGAGGGTCAAAGTGCAATTTGTAAATAGTGTAAAATGTCAAAGTATAACAATTAAAAAGAAACGGAGGTAGTACTTTAGGAGTAAAATGGGATGAATACTAGTTAAAGTATCACAAAAATAAAGAATAGAAGTTGGAAAATTACCTAACTTGATACATGAAATTAGACAGAAGTACAGAACAATCACAAAGCACAATATAATATACATCAACACAACCTCTATACATGAAATTAGACATAAGTACTTGAACTTTCTGATTATCTAAACTTCCAAATTGCAAAACACACATTCTATCAACTTCCAGCTCACTATCCCAAAAACCAGAACTTTCCACAAGCATAATTAACATCATATTAAGACATCATAATCTGTAATTAACCACCAAAAGCAAGTAATTAGTGAAGGAAAAAGTGGCTTACGCAAGATTAAAAATGCGAAGATCTGACCTAACACAACAGCCACTGCAATGGATTGATCAAAGGGATGAACTGTAATTAAAGCAGTTTGTGAGTTGGAATCTCTGTCATCATTCATCTGGGTATCTTCAGATTCTTTTTCCTCAATCTTATTACAAACAACATTCATCCTACGATTAAGCTGATTTCTACCTTCTTAAATCACTTTTTTGTCATATATGAGAAATTAAAGTATACTTCCTACTAAAAGTAACATTTTGATCTATTTTTTCAAAATATGCTGCATAATTTCAGCTTCAAATAACAATCAAAACCATTCAAATCACTAAGCAATGCAAGGAGAACTAGTAGGAGAGAGAAAGAGCAGAAATACCAAAAACAAGGCGGAGAGCAGGGAGGGAGGTTGCCGGAATGAGAGGCGGCCGCGACCTTGCGAACCCTAAGCCCTTACGAACCCTAGACCCTTGCGAACCCTAAGCTTAAAAACCGCAGCCCTTAATTTGAGGGCTGTGGTTTTTGCATTAACGGTAAACCTTTTTAAGCAACATTTAGACTTTTTTCCTCTAGTGAAAACTCATAATACTTATCTGGAAATCGAGAAGTTATGATACAATCATTGCCCTAAGTCGATAGACCTCCACAATTAAGGATGGCAATGGGTAGGGTATGGGTAGGGTAAGGCTAGACCCTTACCCATACCCTAACTTTTGGATGTAGACCCATACCCTACCCATACCCATAGGGTAAATTTTTTTAGGACCCTTACCCGTACTCGTAGGGTCCGATAGGGTCTGGGTAGGGTATAGGGTCTAAAATGGGTCCAATACAAAAATAAATCTGCTTACCTTTTCACATGTATATATAATCGTTAAGCACAATTTCATATATTAATTTTGCAATTAGCACACATAATATCACGTACATTCCATACCAATACATATTTTTTGCACATCCCAAAAGTCTCATAGATTAAAATATAAATAAATATATTTTTACGTGATTGTGATTTGCGGCTAGAGTTCCTAACTGAGGGAGGGTTTTAGTTTATTGGAAGTCTGCTGGAAAGATATGTTTATATATATATTTATTTTAATTTAAAAAAAAATAAAAATATATATTTTAGTTTAGATGGGTTACATGGGTAGGGTTTGGGTAGGGTCTGGGTATTTGAGGAGTGGACCCTTACCCTACCCTTACCCGATAGGACCAAGACCCATACCCTACCCTTACCCATAGGGTCTAAAAAATTAAGACCCATACCCTAATTTCAGGGTAGGGTCTGGATGGGTCTGGGTAGGGTCCTGGACCCATTGCCATCCCTATCCACAATAGGTGCGACTAACCGGCGCACTCCGGTAGATGGAGTGGGAAATGAATTCGATCATAACGTTTTTATGGAATAGTATTATGGTGAGCAGAGGGAGAAAGAATTGTGTGGTATATATTTTTGAACAGAAGACACGTTATTTATAAGAATAAAAAATGGGCAAATGAAACTGATGGATTAATGAGAAGATCTCCAACAGGATTGTCCACTATCTCCTCCATAACATGTTTAACACATTATAGAACACTTCTCAATATAAATTGGGGTACAACTTTATTCACCACCAATGTGGGACACACAACAAGAGAAATTAACTAACTTCCAAGTTTGGACGAACATAAGCCAAACTATTCTAACAATATACGATCACATATGGAGGACACCAAAAGATAGAAAAAGGAAAAAGATATAACTATATGATACAAAGACAGTTATTCTATATAATTTATTTAATTTTCTACATGCTTTTACCATCTACCAATTGTATACCATCTACCAATTGGTTGCTCATATCTAGAGATAATTTTTAAAAGGTCTGGACTATTGATTAACATGTGTATACCATCTACCAATTGTAGTAGCTAATATGAAAACCACGAAGTGCTTTTATATTAAACTAGTATTTAGGCCCGGGCATTTCTCCGAGTGGTATTTTTTTCCGAACTTGATATGCATTTTTTTCCATTCGCATTTATATATAATATAGGAAACTCAACATTAAAAGGTGCAAATATAATAATGTGGACATTTAAAGCATGAATAAAAGTTGATTGAGATGGTAATTGTGCTATGTATAATAGTCAAATGTCACGGGTTCAAATCTTGTTATCCGAACAAAAATAGAAAGTATGGGCTTGCCACCGTCGAAGGAGCTCTTAATAACCAACCATGTTATCACATTCCCTCTCCAACTTTAACGAACAGGCGGACAGTCCGAACTTCAGTCTTTTCACAGTGGAGAATGGGATAAAATACTGAGAGAAAACCGAAGCTCAAAAGTTCATCAATGGCGTCCTCGACATCGTTGCACACCGTCTTTGCTTCTCCTCCACCAGAATTCATCTCTTTACACTCTCACCACTTCGGTTCATTCCAACCATGGCGTCCCCAACTCGCAGCAGCAAAGTCGAAACTTCCCGCCATTTTCACGCCGAATTTAAGGTCTGAAACTTCATTTCTTTCCTGAACACAATTGAATTCACAACTATTTTTTCAATTCACGCGCTAAAGCTCATTTCCAGTACGTAATTATGTCCCCAAAAAAGAATTGATTTCGATTTGTTTTAGTATATTGCTATTTTCACTTAACAATTATGGAATTGGCAGAAGTACGACGGTTAGGGTTAGGGCTGATTACAAGAAGACGCCGATGGAAACTCCGGGGGCTTACGAGCTGATTGATGAGGATACTGGAGAGAGAGTGATTGTTTGGGGTGGAGTTGATGATAATGAGTCTTCTATTCCTTCAAAGCAAGTGCTGAATCCGAAAAAGTATCCGAAAAGGATTACCAAGGAGAATTTTCGAGGTATCTCGTTGATTTCGTGAAATAGTGTTACGATAAGTTTGTTTTATTGAAAAATTGACAATAGAGTGATAATTTTTAAAAGGTCTGAGCTATTGGTTAACCTTGTAAAGTCCTCTTTGGGGAGTCTTGGCTTTTAGTGGTCCCTTCGATTTGAATATGGGCAATAGGTCATAAACTTAGTAAAACGTGGGTCGCCGCAAAGGATTAATTGAGGGAAGAAGTAGGAGCCAAGTGAGATTTTTAAAAAATCGTCGGTTTAGTCACTAGTCACCGAGGTTCGCTAAAAGTTAATACCCTTAAAGTTGGGACCTACATAGGTTAATCAATAGTTCAGACCTTTTAAAATTATCGCCCAAAGTTCATACCCCTGTTGTCAGTTTTTCCTATGATTTATTATGATGCTTGTGATTCATTTTCTTTTTATTTTTCTAAATTTATGTCTTTATCCTTGATTTAGTTGGACGGAAAACATTTTCAACATGAAACACAATTGTAATTAGTTTTCCGTTGTTTGGTCTCTTAAGGCGAAGTTGTATAGAAAAGGGAGAATGAAATGGAATGAGGAGGATGGATGAGAGGAAGGAAAGAGGGAAGTAAGGAATAAGAAGGAAAACGTGGCATTCCTTCTGTTAGAAAGGAAAATGTTTTCCGCTCTTGAAAGAATTTCCACCATGTGGAAATCTATCTTCCTCCCTTTACGAACCAAACCACGAAATTTGGGAAACCGCTTTTCGTGGAAAGTCGTTTTCCACCCAATCAAACACTCTCTTAATTGATGATTGTTGTAATATTTAACTTTTTTATGTTGTCAGATTTGAAAGAAAATAACCTACTCCTATCTTTATGATATCATGAAGCGAATACATAGGGAGACTCCGGTAAGGGGTAAAGTAAAGGGGGTGGTGGAGGTGTGAGTAACTTGAATGTTTTTAATGATGGAAATCTTTGCTTACAGAGTTAGGAAGGACTTAGAAAATGATATGCTATTAGATTATTTATTACAATCATAACCTTTGGCCTATGGTGGTGGATAATGGACAAGTATTCATGGAGTTTCTTATGTCCTATTATGCTGTATTCCTTTTCTCAAAACAACACACTCCGACATGTTTACTGGTTCATGCAAAGATCCATTTATTAATCCTTTTATTGGATTCTAACGAAGGTTCTAGCATGAACTGTCCCAAAGTAGTTTATTCTTTGATCATCAAAATTTTTATTTTATTATTACTTCTATTGTTTTAATTTTTCTTTTTACTTCTTTATGTATTATACTTCACTATCTATTATTTATAGGCAGTGAACCTCCATCTGTTGGTCATGGCAATGTTGTTTCATCTCCAACTACTCTGAGATTGTCTAAGAGCTTTGGAAGATTGAAAGCTGTCAAGATCGAAGTACTGTAAGCAAGGATACTAGGGAAAAGCATAAAACCAATGGACATGGGTATGAGGAACCAGATATGGATGAAGTAGATGATGATGATGGTGATGATGATGATGAGGAAGATGATGATGAAGTTGTATCTCTGGGTCCTCAAGGCATCTTTAACAGGAGAAGGAAGAACATTTCTGTTAAGAGTGGCATTGAGCAGCTCATGGATGATCAGTTGTCAATGAAATCTTTTGAGTCTAAAGGAAATTCAACTAATGCTAGCTCAAAAATGTCTGCTACTCGTTCAAAGGGATGGAATGATACAGAACCAAGACGTAGTTTTAGGGTTGAATTAGGAGATCCGAAACCTACTCGTAAATATGATGCTGGGAGTGACTTTTTCAGTCGAAAATCTTTTTAGGGGAATCGGGTTGTTGCCATGAAATGATTGAGACTCTAAGAGCCACAGGACTTTGTCCGCCCTTCACACATTCAGGTACATCAATTTGATTGCTTGTAAAAGGTCCTTCAGAGTTTTTAAGCTAGTTTCTTCTCCAGTTCATGCATACGTACACCTAATGTATATATGTCTAGACATTTGTTTGGCTTTTCTTGTTCTTGCAGTCAGTAACTTGTTATTGATCGTGTCATCTATGTCATAGCTTCAATTACTTTCTAATTTTGTTTTTTGAAGTTTAAACTTTTTTTTTGGACTGCTGCAATATGTTCAAAGGCCTGTCTATCAGATATCTTGTGCTTGTTGGTATCCATGCTGAATTTTGTGTGCAGAACGTCTTGTGGGTGCAGTGGATTGATAGCCCAATTGAGTTTTTATTTGTAGAAACCTTGTGTTGTTTAGTATGGAGTCAAACTATAGTTGTAAATTAACTGGATGTAAAGTATTACGTGCCGTACCCATGCTATACCATTACCCAAGCTCCTTGGACATTGCTCCAGCATGCAATATGGGTATTTCGGGAATAAATGTAAAAACATTATCTTCACGATTATGATTAAGTTGTTTGTGATAGAATTTTAATTTTTATCTAAGAAAGGCATTGGTTAACCTGCTATCTTACATCAAAATAGAATATAAAGATTCAGTCTGCTGTGAGAAATATATTCAGTCTGATAGAGTATACAAAATATGCAATATTGTAGACCTATTCAGTTCTTTTAAGATTACATATGTTAAAGTTTCTGATGGAGCAAAAATATCCAGCTTTTCTTCTCTTCAATTATAAGCTTGATAGACAGTAATGTACATCTCAATTTTTTTATTTTAGTACATTGGAAAATGACTACTGATATTCTGTTAGCTGAGAGCCCAAGACTTGTGTGCTAGAAGGAAAGAATGAGAGTAAGGAGGTGTTTGGTTGGGGGTATTCAGGAAAGGGTAAGAGAATCAAGTGAGTTGATTCCCTTACTTGTTGGTTACAACACTTTAATCATTCCCTTTACCCCTTCCTTTCCCCCAAATTCCTCTACTTCCATTACCTACCACCCCCAAGGTTTCACTTACCCTTTCCCCCTCTACTCCATGGCTACCTTGACTAATTATTGAACACCACTCATGCCACCACAACCACCACTTTTAACATTGAACCTTCACACCGGCCAGTCACTGAACCACTACCCAGCCACCCCACACAACCACCCAGCCACGACGAAACTAAGACCCACCATCACCAGCCACCGCACGGAACAACCCAGCCACCAGATTCCAACACCACCACCACCCAGTCACCCACGAAACCACCAACTAGAAACCCTACCACCACCCAACCACCCCACAAAAACACCCCGCAAAACAACTAACACCCACCGGGCCACCACCACCCAACACCCCACAAAACCACTAACATCCACCACCACCAACCACCCCACGAAAATACCTAGCCACCACGGAAAAAACCCCAACCACCCCACGGAACCAACAGCGAACCACCAGCCCACCACCACGACAACCACAAAACACCACCAACATCGAACCGCCACGCCAAAAACGAAAAAAAAAAAAGCAAGAGTAATAGGGGAATTACCTTTTCTTATCCTCAATTACGGCTTTAGATGGTCAAATTTGACCATGAAAACTTTGGAGTTTTGATGGTCGAATTTGACCTTTAAAACCTCAAATTTGTGCTTTAATGATGGTGGAGAAGGAAAAGAAAGAAGGGAGGTGGCGAGAGGGAGAGACGGCGGCAGCGGCGAAGGATAGGGGCGGGTGGCGGGAGCAGCGAAGGGGAGAGGGCGGCGCATTGACGAGGAGGTGGCGGTGGCGGTGGCGAGGTTATGGCGGTAGTTTTAAGGGAGAGAAGGAGAATGTATGGTGGAGTGATGTTGAGAAGAGAAAGAGATATTTGATCTAACCAACCAACACTTACAATCAAAAGGGTTTGGCTTTCCATTCCCCTTATTTCTCTTTCTTGAACCCTTTCCCTTTCCCCTTCATGAACCAAACGCCCCCTAAGTGTGTGACGAGTGTTACTAGTATCTTGGTTGACCGGGGGGAATTCGAACTTCAAAGGATGTTCTCCTGAAACATATTGCCCGTTCACAACTCACAAGTATTGTGCCTGTGAATCATATGAATTAGTATTCTTATAGTAATGACAGAAACTGCAACTCTGTCTTATGAAATCTTAGGGTACAAGTTTTTATGGTTATTCTATCTGGAATATGGCTAGACTGATAGCTGAAAAAGGTACAAGATACCACTCCCTAGAATGCTAGCCCTAAGAACCCATAGAGAAGGAAACCAGAGGATGCTAAACCATTCCAGCCTTGTTCGTCCAACCCAATCAACTAACTAATATTAATACCACATCATCAAAGGAATAAAAGTTCAACAACAAAGACAGAACCCTTAAGAACTAAGTGATCTTCTCTCCAATTCTCCATACTAGACCCGATGATTTTATTCTAATATAAACTAGTTAATAGATTTTAATAGAGAATTAATCTACTAATCAGTGATACCCACTCCTCGCGGTGTGAACTCCAATTGAGTTCTTTTCTCCGAATACCTCTCATGGAGGGGTTACAGAACTTTGAAGGGTATGTATTACTGTATTAGAGTAGAGGGCTACTCTAAGGGACTATTCTATAGGATTTCGGAATGGAACAGACAACCCAGTTTAAGGGTATAAATACCATACTTTAACCGAATACAATGAGGGGAAACATCTCCAGATAGTAAAAATATTCTTTTTTTTTTTACTGTGAGTAATTTAGGTCTCTTTGAATCTCTTCTTTCCTGTTTTAATTGGCAATTTGTGAACATATTTGTGAAAAGTGATACCACATTTCAAATCAAATGTCACTTAGGATATGTGCAAGGTTCAAATATCAAAGTAATTTCTTCCCCATAAACCTTATCTTTATTGTCAGACAACTCAAACATCATGATGTCAATATAGGCAAATTCATATTTAATGACAATGCTGGTATTCTTCCCTTGAAGGTGACTATGGAAGTAAACTACCTGATGTCTTGCATGATATATTAGGGGGGAGGACTGTATTAGGATCATCATGAAAATCCATAATTTGTTACTTGCACATCATTGTTATGGAAAATAATATACTGACCTGCCTTCCACTGATAATTGTGGAATTCTGCTGGAAATAAAATTCTTGTTCCAAATTTCTAGATGATTAATTCTCCAGTTGACCATTCCCAGCGAAACTTGGCAGGATAAATTAACCATTTGAGGGAAAAGTGACTACTGACTACACATATGCCTACAGGGGTCTCTGTGATTAAGTTATCTTAAAGATTAGTAAGCCACAAAAGCAAGTTTGACCATTGATATCTCAATTAGTATATTCCCTCGGTACCTCTATCCTAAATATATTGTTCCGAAATCCTAATTTGGTCAGTTCTATTTTATTATCCTTGTTAGCTAATTAATGCATATTTACCTATTCTCGCTATTATAGATTACTAACATACTATTGATTACTATCCACTCTTTAGTTTCACTCCTTAGTATTTGTGAAAGTGGACATGGATAATGTTTCTGGGACCAAGAGACGGAAGGAGTTCAACTTATAATCCAAAAGATCCTTATCACATTCATCACAATTAATACTTTCATAGAAAATCTTTTAATATGTTTACATATAAGTATATGTGACAACCAAAGTCAAGTTTGGCCTATTTTTTGGAACCAAGGGATTACACTGTTCAACAATTAAAAGATATCTAGATAGCTCAGGAAATAAGTAATGCCCAGAGCATACCAAAACTTGCATTCTTTTGTCAATTTGTGCACGAGTGCACTGCCCTGGTTTTTCAGGGAAGCCCCTCATTAGCCTGATTAATCTGCATTATTTTGAATTCGGAACTTGTTATCCTCTAATTATTTTATTGAATGTTTATGCCAATAAGAAGGCTAGAATGACCTTTGTCAAATTTCAGATTTTTATTTTCTTGCCATTGTAGTTTTGTTTACTAGAATTAGTGCCCTATACACTTGACTACTTGAGAGGAAATATAATCACTTGGTTTTGTTGAGTGCAGGCAATAGCATATCCTCCTGTTGTTGAAGGGAAGAGCTGCATTATAGCTGATCAAAGTGGATCAGGGAAAACATTGGCATACCTGGCACCAGTTGTGCAACGTCTAAGGCAAGAAGAGACTGAAGGGACTTAGTAAATCGGCATCAAAAAGTCCCCGAGCTGTAATATTAGTCCCAACTGCTGAGCTGGCTTCCCAGGTGAGCTGATAATGTGCCACCTTTTTTGCTGGTGCATCTTCTGATGTTTAATATGCTTCTATTTTGATTTGCCAAAATAAGAAATGCTTCTATTCCATATTATTATCTGTGGCTGTTATTGCTCATTCATAACAATGTTTATAAAAGGCGATTTTTATGCTTAGTATTGTTTGACCTCATTCTAAGCTCCGAAAGATATTATACTTGTAGGAAAAACTTTTTTTTGTTTTCTACATTGAATCTTCTCATATACTTAAAACAATTTTCCAAATTTTTTTGGAAGATTATCTACGGGTTTCCGTTGAACAAGGTGAATTCTATTAGAATTTTATATTTCTCTTAATAATATATTTCAAAAGATTCAGGTGGAAAAATGTTGAAGGAGAGATTGACATGTGTCATTGTCATATTTGGTTATTGTTTAAGTAGTTAGTAAACGATTATGCTTCACATCATGGCACCAGCATATCCCTTGTCAACAATATCCTTGTTTTACCTAGAATCTACTGAAAAAACAATTTGATTATTTAGTTTAATAGTTAAATTCAATGTTTATTTTTACAAAAATGTTGTGCGTTATTTTCTTAATGAAGTTACACATAAAAAGAGTATTAAGCAATGATAACCCCATACCTTGTAAGAAGTTTTATATTATCCGTATATAGAGATGAATTCAAAATCAATGATTTTGTCAGTTATCTAATTTTGCTGTCTAAGTTTCCATAAAGAATCAGCTATACATACCCCGAATGACCTTCATTTATGTATAATTTCCCACTCCCAATCCCAGGATTTGAAGTAGTATGAATATCAAGAAGCTCGAATGAAGGTAAAAAATTAAAATTAATCCTCTTAATGAAGGAAATCGTCTGTTAAATCATTCTAATCTAGCTATGCAACACAAATGTAGCAACAAATAATTTGTATCCTCTGTCTCACAATAAATTGATATTTTTGAAAATTTCTTCTATCTATGGTCTCTACTTCAGAACTCCACTCCAAATTCCAAAACATCTCCCAATACAACTCGGTGAGATAGTGCCTATGATGAAAGGTTTCTCAATCATTTTGTGGAGCCACATGTTCAAATTGTAATTTATGATACCTTATCTTGAGATATGATACAAGATAACCTTTTCGACTTGGATACCCTTTGTTGGCCAAGAGTTTGCTTGCCTAACTATATAATAAATAAACCAATGCCATTTCCGTTATCATGATATAATTTTAGCTAGAATTCTTATAATTCATAATTATTGCTAAAAAATTAAAAAGAATATATAAATTGTGAACACACCTTCAAGCTGTCTAGGGAGCTTCAGTTATGGCCTTATGGGGTTCCAATTTGTCTAAATGTAGGTTTTGCGAAATTGTCGATCCATTTCAAAGCATGGTGTTCCCTTCCGCTCTATGGTTGCAACAGGAGGGTTTCGACAGAGAACTCAGTTGCAGAGCCTTGAACAGGATTTGGACGTGCTAATTGTCACCCCTGGTCGCTTTCATGTACCTGATTAAAGAAGGGTTCTTGCAGTTAACAAACCTTAGATGGTATATCAATATACTCCTTCCTCCCCTTCTATAATGAATGTGATTGTGTGATAGCTGAGACATCATTCAAATACTAGGTTTTGTGCCTAAAGGTCACACCTTTTCCATTATCTTGTATTCAATATGGTCATTGAGGAATCACTCTTGATTTTTTTGAAGAGATCCGTTGTAGTTGCATCTTGCTAATGAAAGTGTAGTGCTTTCAAATAAACAACAGTCTTTTGATTATTCTTCAGTTTGTTGTCGATGGTAGGGGACATTTCTGTCCTCCAGCTGTGTTCTACTTTCTTTATAATATTTATAAATAAAAAATTTAGATATCAAATTCCCTGTTTCGTAATTTTAACTGTTGTTCTGTAATCATAGACATGATTATAGTACCTGGAAAAATGACATGTATAAGATTACCTGAAGTAGTTACACGAACCAGATAACATGATTTCGACTTAAATCAAAATTCACCGGACCTGAGTCAATCGACGTGAGAAGTAATTGATAAAGTATGTAAAATTTTCTCCAGATATCTTGTAGATATGATTGTAGTCTTCTGTGATTATTTTTTTCCTATGTAGTGGAGTATATGTGTACATCAATATGCTAATCCCTACACTAACACTAGCTTACACAAAAAATTTTCTGTTCTGCATTTCATTTTATTAAGGGTAGCTTTGACATTCCACATCTGCATTAGTAACTATTGACTGCATTTAGAAGAAGAGCGAATCAGAAGGAAAATGGTCTTCCAAATTTAGACTGTTTAGCAAGAAATCATCAAAATGCTTCCATAAAGAAAGGTAATTTTGTGACAAAGTTTACCTTTGGATTTGTCTCAAACTGGAATTTTTACTATACCTCAAAGTGATTTTTATTTAAAGTGTTATCCATTAACATTGCCATGTGTACCCGTGTTGTCAATTTCAGTGCAAAATAAGCCTAAACGATTCTTGATGTTCTAAATTTTATGGTCTTGTAAGTTGGAATTCACAATCAAGTCCATCCCTCACTTAAGACATTTTAATTTAATGCTTTTTTATTTTTTGGGTTTACAGGGAAGAAGAACATTATCATTAGTTGAGCACCGTAGAGCGTCTGCAAAATATTACATTCGCAGAACAAAGATCCAGAATAGTAAAAAAGTTTTGCAACCAAACAAATAACTAACATCATACTCAGGCATAGCTCCAAATCCAAAGCTTCAATTTTGCATCTTGTTCTAAGTAATAAACCTAACTTGTTCAAATGCAAATCGACTTCCCAAATAACAATACCCCTAATATCAAAAAAAGTAGACAGGAGGAAAAACCCACAAAAGAGTATAAAACACTCCTACATGTGGCAGGGTATCGTCATAGAGAACATAAAGTAAGGGCCTATACTTTATCATTTTTGTTTTCAATTTTCAGTTTTTTGATAAGAATAGAAATATGGAAACTAGACAAGTAGTTTCTAGTTGTTTGTTGTCAGTTTTCAGGATAAATATGATTATGCCTCAATCTACGTTCATTAATCTGGTTTTTTTTTCTTTTGAGGGGAATCTACGTTCATTATATAACTTGTGATATATGGATTTTTAAAATATTAAAACCAAAAACTGAGGATTTGTACTGAATCCGAGTGAGCCCAAAGAAAATTAGCTTTAAATTTAATCAAACAGGCTTACCACCAACAAAATTCTTGCTGGCAGCCCCAAAATCCTATTACTCTTGTGAGAGAAACCAAAGGAGAGCTGGTAAGAGGCTATGATTTTCTGGGGTAATTGGTTTACTGAGATTTTTTTTTTGTATTGGGTGTAATTATGGACTTGATTGACCAGATGCTTGAATGTGGCCGTATCAAGGGCTTGCCTGATTTCGTTTTTAATTTCTTTATAGGTCTTGTAAGCTTACTCTAGTTATAGCTAAGGAGTATACTTTCATCTTACTCTTAAATTTGTGTCACAGTGCTGTGTTGGATGAAGTTGATATACTCTTCAGTGATGAGGATTTTGAACAAGCTTTGCAGAGTTTAATTAACACAGCCCCAGTTACTACACAATACCTCTTTGTGACTGCCACATTACCTGTGGACATTTACATACAAACTTGTTGAGACCTTCCCGGATAGTGAAGTAGTCATGGGCCCTGGAATGCACCGGACCAGTTCTGGCCTTGAAGAGGTGGGTATTGCACTACTTTCATTCTGGAAAGAATCTCCTTCCCGGGCTATATGTCAGTTCTCATTTCCTTAAATTACGCCAGAGGAATTTTTCTTGGCGCCTTGGTCTAGGATGCAGACTACTAGTCTGCTAGATTGCAGCTTCAACTTTCAAAACTCAAATGAGGAGTTTGTTCTCCTTTTCTTCTTCTTTTTTTTTCTTTTCTTTTGAAAAAAAAAATCTAATGAAAAAGAGGCACAAACCCTCATTCACAGTTTGACCCCTGGAACATCTCTTGATTTTTAATGTGGAGATTTTATCTTTTCTGTAACATGAAGTTTTTTTTGCATATATTGGGACAAAATCCTATGCCATGTGTCCTGGGTCAGGCCTGTAGCCTTTTCCCTTTTGTAAAGATGAAACCTATATATGACCAGAAAATATCCAACACGAATGACAATGTAGTGGATCTAATCAGTTATTGTTTCTGAGCAGGTTCTTGTAGATTGTAGTGGGAAGGAAGAGTCTGAAAAGACCCCAGAAACATCATTTGCCAATAAGAAGTCTGCTCTTTTTGAGGCTTGCGGAGCAGAGTCCTGTTTCTAGGACTATTGTCTTCTGTAACAAGGTGATTTGGACTCCTTTCTCATTATGTGTGTCATGCATTTGTTTGGTCTCTTATTTTTCATTCTCTGATTTTTTCTTTATAGATTGAGACATGTCGAAAGGTTGAAAATGCCCTGAGACGTCTTGATAGAAAGGAAAATCAGATACGCGTTCTGCCGTTTCATGCTGCTTTGGAACAAGAAACAAGGCTCACGAATATGAAAGAGTTCCTCAATTCAGCTACAGAAAACCGCTCTTTGTTTCTGATCTGCACTGACAGGTATGTCACAGATACTTGTGAACAAAAACAAGTATTGGCTCCTCTACTTAGGTTTTTGTTTATGTAGACTGGACCTGCCTACAGCCGAAAAGTGCCCATTTCAAATTTTAGAAGTGTTCCTGTAGGAGTTTGGAGTTTGGACTTGACAATTTAGGTAAAAAACTTCTTCTGTAAATTTTTCAGACCTTCTGTTTCTTGCATCGGCACTTAGAGACAAAATGAAAAGTTTATCATTTAACTTCATCACTTGTCAGATTTGGTTTTGCTTGGTAGTTTTGTTTGCTAATATTTCAAACCTCTTGTGTTTGGACATTGTTATAGGGCATCTCGGGAATTGATTTTCCCAGCGTGGATCACGTTGTACTGTTTGACTTCCCTCGTGATCCGAGTGAATATGTACGTCGTGTTGGAAGAACAGCAAGAGGTGCTGGAGGTATAGGCAAGGCTTTTTTGTGCTTGTTGTTGGTAAGCAAGTTTCTCTGGCAAGGAGGATCATTGATAGAAACCAAAAGGGCCATCCATTACATGAAGTGCCATCTGCCTATGAATTGGTACGGTGATTACCGAAGGGCTGAGACAGGTCTGCGGTCGTGTGTACAAATGTAGGGGTCTTGGTTGGGTGACTAGTGTATCTTCTATCTGGACTCCTAAAATTTTGAGTTGTATAATAATTGTAGCTAATGTATGGCTAATCAATCGAATTTGTTGCGATTATTGAGTTATTGTTATAGTGATATGAGTAATGAGTAGTGAAAAACAAAAATAGTCAACGTAGAAGTAAAAAGGGGGAAAAAAAGGTTCAAAGAGGCATGCATGGCAGCGGAGATATTTCACCCTGTTTTGCAACCATCGCCAACTTGCATGAATTATGTGAATATTAAACTAGATTCTTAACTTGTGCAAACTGGTAGAGTAACTTTAGTAATTTTAAAGTAGAACAAAAACTACCAGCAAGATCATTTACTAAATTACAATCAATCCGACATATTTATACGGGATAACTTTTTGAGTCCATTTTTGAAGGAGAGTCTACACGTTAGTGTTAACGTGAACGGAGGTCACTGGATGTCATGCTGACATAATGAATGTGCATCAAACCAACAGTGGTATTAGTTAAGCACTTGGACCTATAATTACTCATATGCTATAATTATAATCTTCCAGTTATTTTCCAGACCAAAACTATTAGCCAGAAAACCGAAACTAAAAACCAAAAAGTCACAACTAATGTAAAAAACAATAATAACTAATTACCCAAATATCATAACTATTTATCATAAAACAATAACTAATAACGTGAATCATAACTATCAACCATAAAACCATAATTATTAACTATAATTCATAACTAATGACCTAAAAATCATAACTATCTAAGTATCTATCCAAATATCATAACTATTAAGCAAAAGCTAACTATCAATCAGAAAACCATAAGTCCATAACTAAGAGCCAAAAATATGTAACTAATTATTAAAATTCCTTAACTAACTGGAAAACTATAACTATAACTTGAAAATGACAAAATCAGCCCCACAAATTCACCATTCACACCAAAACTAACTCACCCATCTGGAAATTCCACCCTCGAACCCCACTAACCAACCCCACCACTCACACGAAAATCAATCCATATGACCTAGAAACCACCACTTGAACACTAATAAAACCAATCCACCACACCACAAGGGAACACACCATCTTCTAGTAACTAAAACTCGAACGTAAAAAAACATTTCAAAGTGAGATGTAGATTAAATTACTTTTTCATATCTTTAATTCCACGACCTTAATTCTCAGAGTTTGTTTATGAGTTTCATTTTCTTCAACCAAGAATACTTCTTGAATGGGGTTAATGCAACAGAGCTTTTGCGAATTTCTAGGAGTTGGGTTGAGCTTAGAAAAGCATGAATTAAAAGGGTTTTTTGGAAGAAGAGAAGCTTGCTAGTCTCGAGATTAGGTGGAAAATGCAGAGAGAGAGTGAGGAAAACTATAAAAAGTAAAATGATGGGAAGAAGACAAGAGGAGCTACGCCTGAGATGAGGGAGTCGACATTGTTAATGTAATGAGGTGGTATGTTGGTCTCACAATAAGTTTAAAGTAAGACAGTCTTATTGAAGAATTTGTGTAACTTTTTATAAAACTATACCAATTCACATTTATATTTGAGGTGATATAGCGCCATGTTACGAGATAACTTTGCAAAAAAAAAAAAAGAAGAATATATTAATATGTTTATTACTAATGAGAGAGGAGTATTATGACATAATAACTATTATCACTAATTTGATAGTTGATACGACAATAACGCATCACATGCAAAGCCTCCATCATAGTGACAATGTGCAAAAATATGTTTGGGAGCACATAATTTTAGGTGCTACCGGTAGCTCATAAGAATTTACACTTTTCTTATAAAAACGGAGCAAAAGAAAGCTAAAAAATGCCCATTTTGCATAAATTTAGAAGTAGTTAACATGATATTGTCCACATAGGATTTGTAGTGTAAAACTTGCAAAGTGAATTTTTGTTTAAAAAATAAGTTAAACCATTAACCCCCTAAAAAGAAGGTAAAGCGGCTAACTTAATCCATTCATCATACAATGAAGTGTCTGTGTGTATGAAGACACCCAAGTTATTTTCGTCATTTAAAAACTCTACATTTTCGAGAAAGTTTTGGGAATGTTACACCATAGCTTATGGTGTAACAAGTCATCACACGTGTGAAATAGTACTTAGAAGAACATCAGTCAATCTTCTCCCCCTCCCTCTCTCTCCTCCCTCATCTTGACAAAAATAGAGAAAATTGAGCTCTCACCTTCAATCATTCACCTTCAATCCTATGCTTCCTTCTCTTTCCTCTCCCTTTCCGATCCTCCCAATTTTCTCTTATCCTCAGATCCGCCATTGTTGTTTCACTCGAGCTTCAATTGATCGATTTTGAGTTGCAGATTTTCCACGACGAATTCGAGAAAATCACGAAAGAAATTAGAGAGAAGAGCACGAGAATTAAAGGAAAACCGACATTAAGATGGGAGAGGAGGAGGACAAGAAGGTGCGAAAATGGCGGATCAATCGCTCAATTTCGCGATAATGTACGGATTTGAAGCTATGAACTTCAACATCCGTGAAGATTACTTGGAAACCATTGTTAGAGGTCGTGCGATTTCTCTCTCCTCCTCCGCCATTGATATCCTTCTTGTTTTTGAAAATGATTTCGAAAATTGATTTCGAAATTAATTTCGGAAATTGGTTTCGATAATGTTTTTGTGCTGGTGCATCTTGAGTGTGAAGTGATGGTGTGGTGGTGTGGTGGCGTGGTGTTGTGGTCGTGTGGTAGTCTGATGGTGTGATGGGATGTGCTGGTGTGTGAGGAAGGGTATGGTGGGCTGGTGGTCATTGGTGGCTGGTGTTCGCTGGTCGCCGGTGCTCTTTGGTCATCGGTGCTCGCTGTGGTGTGAAGCGAGTGGTGAGGGGTTGAGTTGGGGAAAGTTGTTTTTTAAATGACACAAAGTAGCTCTAAAATGACACATATCTTTAAAAAAATGATATTATATTTATTGAAAAATGATTTAAAGAAAAAACAGGAGATAAAGATGCAAAATTGTTGAAATATTACACAAAGAAATATTAATGATACAAATTTGATGAAAAATGACATAAAAGTGACTTATAATGATATTAATATAAATAATATTAGTTTTTGTACAATATATAAAAAGTTTAATAATGAAAATAGGAAAAAATGATACTGAGCTTTGTTGGAAAACGACATAAAAGTGAGTAATAATTGATATCTTATATAAATAGTTGACAAATAATAATTAAATGGCGAACAAATAGATTCAATTTCTTTGAAAAATGACATGTGTTCGCAATAATGCATACGAAAGAGTTTTATAAATGGCGTTAGGGCATTACCAAAAAACGATATAAAGTACTTCAATAATGACATGAAGTGAGTAGTAATAACACATATTTAAAAATGAAATGAAATAGTTTCAAAATGATATGAAACATACCAATAACGACACGCTTAGCGTCGTAATGATCCTCGTTGCCGTGCTAAGTTACCAATAATAACTTATATCATTTTCCCCAATTTTATTATTATTTTCAACTCTTTATATACCATAAAGATTATTACTAAATTCTATGTCTTTTCGGATAACTCATATCATTTTCCGCAATTTTCTTATTATTTTTTAACTCTTTATATACATAAAGATTATTACTCATTCATGTCATTTTTCATCAAATATGTATCATTTTCGCTATTTTATTACTCCCTCCGTTTTTTTTTTTTTGTCCTATTTGGAATCGGGAATAAACCAATGCAACTCAAAATTGGGCAAGATTCCACTATTTTAAATAAAATAAAATAAACTAAAATAAAGATCCTAACCCTTTTGAGTTGTTCTGTTAAGCAACCAATGACAAAAAGTTTGAGGGGTAAAAGAAAGAAAGAACTACAAACTAGTGTGAACACATTTATTGTTTCTTTGAGTTATTCTATATTTAGACAACCAATTAGACAACAGGTTTGAGGGGTAAAAAGGTAAAAAAATGTTTACTCAATAAATACGAACACATTTCTCGCTACTCAAAACTAATTTGAAATTTAATTCATGGATTATACTCCCCTCCGTCCCATAATATAGCTTTCACTTTTCAATTTTCACGAGAATTAAGGAAAATGGATGGAGTAAGTACTTTCTTGGTACGCTGTCTTGGAACTAAGCTCTTTACTTTCTTTTTCCTTTAAATTAAAATAAAAAAGCAATAAATGTTCATTGGAATGGTCGTAAAAACAATAAATAAGGACACATATTTTAAAAGAAATGTAGGGGTATTTTGGAAACTTTATGTAGAAATGAAGGATAATTTAGTCCAAATAAATTGATAAAAAGGAAAATAAAGACAACATTTTGGGACACCCAAAAAGCGAATGTGGCAGACTATATTATGGGACGGAGGAAAGATTATTTATGAAAAGATTCAAAATTTACAACATATGAAATTTCTCAATGGGGAATCACGGGAACAACAAAAAGAAACTGGAGGGAGTATTATTTTAAGCTCTTTATATATCATAACATAATTACTCATTTCTATGTCATTTCTCAGGAAACTTATGTCATTTTTCCTAATTTTATTATTATTTTTGAACTCTTTATATACATACATAACATTATTAGTCATTTCTATGTCATTTTTCAAGAAACTTATACCATTTTTCCCAATTTTATTATTATTTTTCAACTCTTTATATACATAGCATTATTAGTCATTTATATGTCATTATAACCCATTTTTATGTCATTTGTACTCATTTCTATGTAATTTTTCAATAAATAAAGTATCATTTTGTTAAGCATATGTGTTATTTTAAAAGTACTTTGTGCCATTTTACTGTTTTAGTACTACTTTCCCATATTTTTCATCACTCCAATTTCAAAAGCACACACTGCCACATTGCCACCTCCCCCATCCTTTACCACCACCGAAACCAGACACACCACCACAATATGCTTTGGTCAGCAACACTGAAATTTCACACCACCACCATCGAAACACTATCACACTTCACGAGGGTCGCCCTTATTCTTCTGCAGCAATTTCATCCATGCGATTTCATCCCTCTTCTCATCATCGAAACACCATCGATTATTCCACACCACCACCATCGAAACCAGACACACCACCACCATGCGATGGTCAGCAACTCTTCTCATCGTCGATTCGCGTTCATCCGCAGAGATTTCATCCTCATCTCTCTCTCAAATTCCACTTCTCAAACCTCAAACCTCCATCAATGACGATTTCATTCTCGTCTCTCTCTCAAATTTCGCTCCTCAAACCTCCATCAATGGCGATTGTATCCTCGTATCTCTCACAAATTTCACTACTCAAACCTCAAACCTCCATCAATGGCGATTTCCGATTTCATTCTCGTTTCTCTCTCAAATCCCACTCCTCAAATCATAGCATTTTTGGCGTGAAATGAAATATCCATCGACGAAGACCTTCGATAGCGTCCTCGGAATTCTCGAAATGAACCCTATCATTGTTGACGGGGGCCGACGAGGAGGTGGAGAAGGATATGCGGTTGCTTTTGCAAAGTGGCCGCATGAGGGGGAAATCGTGGTTTTTGAGTTCAAGGGTTGTCAAAAGTGAGAACGAAAGTGGGGGAGGCATTTATTATGATTTCACACGTGTAAAACATTGTTACACCATAAATTATAAGTGTAACCGACAAGACGCTTTCCTTCTTTTTCGTACATATTGCTCACTTGGATGATTTCAAATGAGCAATGAGCAAAAAATAGCCTTGAGTGTATCGTGAGCATGGTACACCCAAGGCTATTTTTACTCATTGCTCATTTGAAATCATCCAAATGAGCAATATGTACTAGAAAAAGGAGTGTTCTAAATAAGCAAAAAATTATTCTTGGGTGTACCATGCACATGCTAGTATGTTACACTCGGGTATATGATGAATGAACTCCTTTACAACTTTTATCATACACCCGGGTGTATGAGAAAGTATGGTACACCCAAAACTATTTTATTGCTCATTTGAAAAACTATAGATGAGCAACAATTGCAAAATGGTAGAAGTTCCAAATGAGCAAACATAGCCTTGGAGTTTATCATGCACATGGTACACCCGAGAGTGTAGGGTGAATGTGCCCCCGTCTAACTTGTTAGCATTATTA
This sequence comes from Beta corolliflora, assembly GCA_947648045.1. Lineage (NCBI taxonomy): Eukaryota > Viridiplantae > Streptophyta > Magnoliopsida > Caryophyllales > Amaranthaceae > Beta > Beta corolliflora. Next base: position 89,584 of record CANSZD010004034.1, read on the forward strand.
TAAAAAATTATTTCCAAGCTATCCAATGAGCAAAACTGAAACCAAAAACTGAAATCATACGAAAAGAGAAAAAACACAAAAAAATTCTAGAATTTTAATTTTCGAAAATGAAGAACAATATATACCAAAACCTATTTTTTAAATCCAAAATTTCAAAGTATAAAATCAAACTCAAACATGAACAAACACGAAAACAGAGTAAAAAAAGGGCTTTTGTTTGTAACATACAAAAAAAGATTAAAACAGAGATTTTGGAGTTAAGGAGTGAATTCACCATTTTTGAGGCCTTGCAAATCCAGATCTTCAATCATCCAACAAGACTCGAATCTTCATGTAAATCTTCATGAACTTGAATTTTCATCCAGATCAACCCCTTCAAGGATTCAAATGGGTTCGTTGGGGTGAGAGAAACAAAAACCCAAATGTGAAGAACCCCTAAAACCCAACTTGTGAACTCACCTTTTTTGCTTGCTACTAAAGGGAGGATTGAGGAAGATGAAACAGAGGAAACCCCTCAATTCCTCAAACGACATAAAAATAAAAGAATTTGGTCTCAAAAGAACCACAAGAAAGTCTAGATTATTGTTTTGGTGTTTTTTTTTAATGGAATTTGAACTAGAATTAACAAGATATGAATTTTTGGAAGGTGAGAAGAGAGAGAGAAAAGGAGTTGCGAAGAAATGGAAGTAGGAGAGAGAGAAAAGAAAATGGGCGGCAGAAAAGGGGTTAGGGGTTTTGTTAGGAATATTTTATTATTTTATGTATCATTAGTAAATAGGATGGAGACAAAAGTGATGGCAAACTTGTAAATAAAGTGTATGACCTATGTACTATATATGGAAATATTTGTAAACGTAGCAACTAAATCGTGACACACCCGAACGACAAAACGTAAAGAATATTTAAAAGATCTGGAGGAGTATTTTTATGAAATAATTCTAGGACTAGCATCAAAATAATGTGTTCGATAATAGAAGTAATCCATAAAATCCCATAAAAATTAATAATAACAATTAATAATTCATACAAACCCATAAATTTTATCAAAACTTGATTAAGCCCAATCTCAAATATACACATATATAATACCGAGCTTTTTTGCTATTTGGTTATTTTGGATTTTTGGATCCAATCACCGCGAATCCAAACCAATCCGAAATCCAAATTTCCAAAAAAAACTCAATCCGAATCTAATATGAACCTAATTTTAATCCAACCGAATTACTAACTTTCAATTAGAATAAATTCGATTTCGGTTAATTTCGAAATAACTTTCACCCCTACCAACGATTACTTGACTACTATCTAGTATCTACTATCTAGCATTTCAAGGTGCTCAACAATAGCAGGCTCCGGAACCGAAAAAAAAAAAAAACAAGACAAAAAAAAAAAAAGTAGGATAAGGTGGTCAACAATAAAAAGGCGGGGGAATGACAAAGAGGATAAACTGGAAAATTAGAAGAGATAGATAGATAGATAGATAGATAGATAGATAGAAGGCAGTAAGAGTGAAGAGTGAAGAGTGAAGAGTGAGCGAAGAAGCTCAGAAAAAATTTCAGGCATGGCTGCCTCAACGTCATTGTTGTCATTCTCCCATAGCAGTCTGGCTTCTTCTTCTTCTTATGTTGCGCAGCAAATCTCTGTGCCCCCCAAATTCGTGAGTTTACGCCCACAAAACCTCCCACTTATCCAAGCTAAGGCTCATACTCGCCGGGAAGACCGCACTGCCCGCCATGTTCGCGTTAGAAAGAAGGTCTATATTTCCTCCTTTTCTTTTAAATTACTTCTTTTTATTGTTTTTGAGTATATTTGATTTCTGGGGTTTTTTTTTTTGTGGCTTTGTGGGTTTTGAATTGTGACATTTTCCCTTCAATCTTTGTTGAACAATTCGTTTGTTTTGGAATTTTTTCTCTCTTTTTTTTAATGATAGGAAGATTTTGTTTTTGTGTATGGTGAGAGTGGTTGAGGAAATGAAGTAAATTGTGAAGTTGGTGATTAAATGTTGAATTTTTGGTCTTGATGGCAATGTCCCAGAAAAGTAGAAGAAAGTCTAGATTGTTGTGAAGAATGTGGCACTTATGAGATTACTACATGGTGATATTGATTGCAAAGGGAAGAAAATATAGTTATAAATTGGAAGTTGAATTTTAGTGAAGTTTATGATTATGTCCCAAAAATTAGAAGGTATTGAAATGTGAAATGTTATGATGAATGTGGGAGTTACAGATGATGTAAGGGAATTCTTTTTGAATTGTGATTTAGTTATTTAATTATGCAATCATTTTAGAGCATTAACATTTTCAGTGTGAAATGATGTTGATCACAATACGGTCTTAAGCTGTGAAGCACAAAAACCTCTGGGACCTCAGGTTTCCCCTTTAAAGAATCACTTCCGTTCTCGAAATCCTAACCGTTTACATGCTAATAAAGCTCGATAATGGCTAGTTCTGGAGGTTTCCTCGGTTCTGAGACGTTTTCGTTCCAAAACCATATCTGTCTCTGTGCTACATAGGTGTTAAGCCATTTCACCAGTATTTCACATTCCAAGATTTCATGTGGGTGAAAGGTGTGGCAGATAGCATATAACAACTAGCAACCATAGACTTAATTTTGGGTCATCTTGGGACGTTGTAGATTGCTTTCTGCATCCTGTGTCTCTCATTGTTGGTAGTCCATCGGTTCTCTTCAGGGAAAGTTTAAGAGTCTAGCTTTTCGTGCATGTGAAATGTTGGTGGCTGATCACTGATGTGGTGCAAGATGGGATTTGAATTCACGAAGAGAGTGTTTGGTTTGGTGGAAAACATTTTCCTGGAAAGGTGATTTTCCCATTTTCCTTTTTTTGGTTTTTAGAGGGTTGAAAATAGTTTTCCATTGGGAGAAAATAGGTTTTCTAAGGATGAAAAACATTTTCCTTCATAAAGTAAAGGGAACCACATTTTCCTCCCTATACTTCACCTTCCATCCATCCTCCCCTTTCATTTCAATTCTTCCTTTTCTCTCAAACTTTTCATGCAAGGAGCCAAACAAACGAAAATTGTGTTTTGCCTTTTAGAAAATGTGTTTTCATGAAAATCATTTTCCATCACTAATGTTTTCCATCCAACCATATTGAGCCTAACTAGAGGACTGATTAGACATAGGCTGCATACTAAATAAGCTCTTTCTATGATCATCAGGAGTACTTCATGAATCATGACAGTACTGTTAGAGGACTTGATGGGCTACTTCTAGTTCGTTAGACTTATTATAGGTCATTATTTGCATATCGCGACACTAGATGCAATGGTAGAAAGTGTCTCAGAATTAACACGTTATCATTTAAAGATTATCGGAAGACAATAATAAAGTAAATGATGATATAATTTCTTTACTTGGTTCTACAATTAGTAACTCAACGAATCTGGACAAGGCAAGAATGACTCTAGCTACAGTCAACTGTCGTATATGCAAAACTAATCAATATCTACAGTATCAAGAACCCTATCTAGAAAGTCATTTGAGAGGTTATTTCTATATCAGTTTTAATCATGCTTTGATATTGAACCCTATATTTCCAGCTAATATTGGTGGAAATGATGAATCAGCGAAGGTAAGGGAATATGACCACTAAATGATGTTTTATGCATAATGTAATTTCAGGGGTACCTCATTTTATCTTCCTTTCCACTTTTATGTGCGTCTTCTTGAGTACTTGCTTTGTGTGACCGAAGTGCATATTATGCTTAATGCTGGATATTTAAAATGACTGCTGCTGTGGTTGACTTGGGAAAGTGTCCAAATCTTTAAGTGAGGGATACTAAATTTAGCACCCACTTTGATTAAATAGAACTGGTCAAGCTAAGAACAGAATTTGTTGATGCCCAAGCCTTCGTAATGGTAAGACCGGTTCAGTTGATGAGCTCATAAAGGATGCAGCATGAACATGGGATGGACTTGGAGCAGTTTCTTTTGCCTTCTTAAGCACATATTGTTCTCCCAGAACTTGTTCATCCCCCCCCAAAGAAAAACAACGCCAATTCTTCTTTGAAATGAGAGTTGTAATTTGGATGGAAGTTCTTCTGTATTTTAGTCAAACTTTATTGTCTTGGGAGTCTGACATCACACTTTTATATGACCCTCAGGTAGAAGGGACACCCGAAAGGCCTAGACTCTGTGTTTTCCGCTCCAACAAGCATCTCTATGTGCAAGTGATTGATGATACTAAAATGCACACTCTTGCTTCAGCTTCTACAATGCAGAAACCTATCTCAGAGGAAGCAAGCTTTACATCAGGACCCACAATTGTAAGTAAACTAAGATGACTATTGAAATGTCCTGCTCAAGTCTGGGGCTACAGATTTATCTGTATCTCTGGTTGCTTTCTCTTTTTTTTTTTTTCAGGATTCTATGATTGCTCATAGTCTTTGAAAACCCGGCTTGCTTGTCTTATTTGATAAAACATGATGAAACAGGATGAACTTGCTGAACTGGTTAATTATATTATTTGAGATTGGTGACAGTCTTACACAAAATGCTTATTCTTTTCTTTTGTTTTCAAGGACACTAATTGGTTCCATTGTTCTTGATTGCTATGCTGAATTTTATCTAATTCAATGACAGGAAGTGGCGCAGAAGGTAGGTGAAATGATTGCCAAAAGTTGTTTGGACAAAGGGATCACGAAGGTGGCCTTTGATCGAGGTGGGTACCCTTACCATGGACGTGTTCAAGCCCTTGCTGATGCAGCGCGAGAACATGGCCTCCAGTTCTGAAGTTAATTGTACCTAGATTCCCTTTTCTGTTAAATTTTTTTATGGTCGGTTTAGTTCAGTTGCTAAGCAAAGAACTCATAATTGTCATGAAAAAAAAATCAAATTTTTTCTGTAGACTGAGAATGGTTTTAAGGAATTATCATTTTGTTCAAAAAACAGAACCTGCAAGGGGAACCTCATGCTGCAAAATATCTGTTATGTGGCCCGTAGCGACCCTCTAATTATGCTTGGTTCTTGAGGGATTGTTAAGTTAAATCATTTGTTAATATGTTGCTAGCATCCTACTAGTAGTTTGTGATTTTACTACTTAGTGTTGAGCAAAACTGGTGGATTTTACTAACCTATGACTATGTTAGTCAAACTTGAGTACTTGTGCCACACATGGTATTTGTCCAAGTGTGAGACTCGGTTTCTAATAAAGGATTTTTCTTTCCTTTTAACTAAAATGAAATGGCAATCATCCACACCCTAATAGGCTAATGCCCCTAATAGGCTAATGCCCATTTCGTAGTAATCTGAGGGTCCGGTGTAGGTACTTGAAATGAAAAGAAAAGTCCAACATAGACTTTGCCCCCAACTTCCAAATTCAAACTCCTAAACACCCGCAGTTGGTCTTAGTAGCTTCCTAGGAACACGAGAAAGTATGGGCGCATACTCGGTATGGATATGGGCCAACAGTGTCCATACCGGGGTATGTAAGTAATTTGACAGAAAAAGACAAAAAAAAGTTGACTTAATGGCACAACTCTGATCATGTAAGAGAGAAATAAGATCAACTATTATATTGAATCGGATCATATGTAAATTAGTGTTCATACCAAGGTATGCAAGTAATTTGACGGAAAAGACAAAAAGTTGACTTAATGGCTGATTTAGGCAATCTCGATCATGTAGGAGAGAACTCAAATCAACTATTATATGAATCGGATCAATTTATAATGTGAATCGGATCAACAATAATGTGAATCGGATCACGACGTATGCATGTATGTAAATAAAAAACCAAAAAAAACAGAAACCAAAAAAAAAACAGAAGCCAAAAAAAACAGAAACCAAAAAAAAAACAGAAACCAAAAAAACACGAAACCAAAAAAAAAAAAAAAAAAAAAACGAGAAAAAGTTGCATTTATTTACAACTTTGCCACAGTATGGACACTGTTGGTCCATACCGGGTATGCGCATATCGAGCGCTCCTAGGAACACTATCCCAAATCATTAAATTCTGCCAAAGCTGTACTCAAGCTCAGAACTTAAAATTAATGGTTTCATTGTATTAAACCACTTCTTGCCAATCATGCCCACATGGCCAAAATCAGTAAACTTATTAGTGAACTAGTAAGCATTCGCAGCTTTGGATACAGAGTTTCAAGCCAGGAATAGCAATAAGGTGAGACATGTCAAGTATTTCCTGTACACATCAAGACTTCACCTCCCTCCTGGCTTCTTATTATCAAACATTGGCCAGCCAGCTGCACGCACGTCCGCATAATATAATATAAAAAAGAAATTTATTTTTTTTACTCACGTGTCATTTAAGGTAATTAAAAATATTTTTTTAAGGGGTAAAAAAATACTTATAATTACTTTTTGGTGTGTAATAAGATTGATATTTTGTCGCTTTATTGTTAATCTATGAGATTATGATTAATTTTTCATATATTAATTTCTTTAAAAATTGTTAAGTCTAAAAAATAGTTTTTGTTCCTAGTATCATCCGCGTTTCCCACCGCTCCACCCGCCCACCCGCGACGATGGGTGGAGCGGATCATGGTGAAATTTTGGCGGGTGATGGATGGTGTGGATGGAGTTTTGGGTTGCGGGTGATGGGGCGGATGGAGCTCCACCCGACTCATCTCCGATCCATTGTCATCCCTACCGGGAGGGCACGGGTGTAGCCCGGGCGGGTTGTCTTCCCTCGAGCGGGCTATTTTGGCCCTTGTTTCGTATTTGCGCGATTTTTTCCTGGATTTACTTGGTTTTGTTTTGGGTTATTTTTTAAACTTTAGAGCTATATATAGCGCATCCCAAAGTCATTTTGTAATCCCGAGATTCAAATTATCCCCCAAATAGAATATTCTCTCTCTCTCCTCCTCACTCTCTTCTTCTCCATTGGAATCCCTCCATTGAGAGGCTAAAGAAAAACTCCGGGTTCAACTTGTGGATGTGGGTCAAGGGTTGACCGAACGACGTTAACTCTTTGTCTCTCTTTATTGCTTTCACTTCTCATTTAAAGTTTACAACTTTGCATTTATTGTTGTATTTGAAGTTAACTAACAAAAACCCTAGGGTCCTATAAATTGCATTTATTGCTAACAATTGGTATCAAGAGCTTGAGGTTTGGGAGGTTTCTAGAGTTGATTCTTTGAAGAATATGTCAACAATGAAGCTTGACATTGAGAAGTTTATTGATAGGTCCATCAACTTTGACCGTGTGGCAGTGAAGATGAAGGCAATTTTGATTCAAAATGGTGTTCACAAAGCTCTTGAGGGCAAGGTGAAAAAACCTACTACTATGACCGAAGAGAAATGGGAAGAAGTGAATTTGAAGGCCTTATCGGCTATACAACTTTGCCTCTCGAATGAAGTATTGAGGGAAGTTGCTAAGGAGGACTCGACGAGCGGGTCTATGGTTGAAGTTGGAGTATCTTTACATGGCAAAGGAGTGTCACCCAACCGACTTCTACTCAAAAGTAGATTGTATGACCTTCGACTTAAGGAAGGTAGTTCTCTTAAGTCTCATTTAGATGAGTTTTATTCTATTGTTATGGATCTTTAAAATATTGATGTGACTTTGGATGATGAAGATTTGGCTATATGGTTGTTGTGTTCATTACCACCCTCATACAAGCATTTTTGGAAAACTATCTTGTATGGTAGAGATGATTTGAGTATTGATGATGTTAGGGATGCTTTGACCCAAAAAAGATTTGATTGATAATCAATTGAAATATAAATCATCAAACTCTAGAGATGGCTTGTTTGTTAGGGGTAGATCAAATGATGTTGCATCTACTAGTCGTGGTGGTAGTGGTGGTAAGAATAGGGGGTGTTTTAGGTCAAAGAAGCTCAATTCTAATAGGCACAAGACTCGCAAATTATTGTCATCTAAAGGGCACATTAAGTCCGAATGCTACAAGTTGAAAAACAAGCAATCGGGGGATGGTAAGCCGGGAAAGGCAAGGAACCCATGAACTCCCTTTGAAGTAAGCTATGTTGATTCCGATAGCGAAAGTGGTGCTTTGGTTGTTATTCATGATAGGCTCAAGAGCAAGAGTGAATGGATAATGGACACGAAGTTGTTCTTTTCATGTGACACCCTACTAAAGACATGTTCACCTCCCATATGAGGAGTACAATGGAGGGAGTCACCATTGGAAACAATTCAACTTGCAAGGTGATCGACATAGGATCCAAGTGGACATCACGATGTTTGATGGCACGGATAAAACTTTTGTCCAAAGTCTTGTAAATGTTCGGAAATGAAGAAGAACTTGATCTTTCTCGGGTACTCTTGACAACTATGGATGTAAGTACATAGCGGAAGGTGGAGTATTGAAGGTGATTAGGGGGTGCACTTGTGTTGATGAAGAGCAATAAAAAAGGGAAGCTTGTATGTGTTATAGGGATCCATGGTTAGTGGTTCGGCTAATGTTCTCCAAACGGCACTATGAGTGATGATGATACCAAGCTTTGGCATTTGAGGCTTGGTCATATGGGGAGAGCAAGGAATGTCCGAACTTTGCAAGTAAGGATTGCTACATAATGTGAAGCTAGAAAACCTTGACTTTTGTGAGCATTGTGTGTTTGGTAAACACAAGCGGGTTAACTTCAAGCCCGTGATACACAACACTAAAGGACCTCTTGATTACATCCATTCGGATCCTCTGGGAGAACTTCTTTGGGTGGTTGTAGTTACTTGCTCGCAATAATTGATGATTTCTCTAGGAAGGTGTGGTCATTCTTTCTCAAGCACAAGAATGATGTGTTTCTTCAATGGAAGAATATGATTGAGAAGAAGACCGGCAAGAAGATCAAGGTTTTGAGAACCGACAATGGCCTAGAGTTTGTTGAAAAGAAGTTCACTAAGCATTGTCTTGAAGGGAAAGCATTGTTCGTCATAGAACTTGTGTTGGGAGGCCTCAACAAAATGGTGTTGCGGAGAGGATGAATAGGACTCTCCTAGAAAGGGAAAGATGTACGCACTACAAGCCAAGTTGGGGAAGATCTTTTGGGCCGAAGCGGTTGCAACGACATGCTATTTGATGAACTCACCGGTCTCCTCATTCCGCCCTTAACTTTAATCTCCTCAAGAGGTATGGTTCGAAATTCCTTGTAATTATTCTAATTTGAAAGTGTTTGGTTGTCCGGCCTACAATCATGTAAATGAGGGTAAACTTAAACTTCAGAGCTAGAAAAATATGTATTTCTGGGGCTCATGGTTTGGGGTTAAGGGACATGAGTTTGGTGTGAAAAATCTAGGAGGTTAATAACTTCTAGAGATGTTGTGTTTGATGAATCATGTAAGGGATCACTCTCGAGAAGGATCTTTCTATTTGTAATGATGTAGGTTCATCTATTGACACTGAGGAGAGGTGGAGGCTTGAAAATGCTTCTAATGATGATGCTCTCACTCGTAGGAGGCATGTTGATAGTTGCACCTCCAAACCCAACGCAAGACCTTACTAGTGAGAGAGCTAAGACACAGTCAAGAGCCTCCTGACATGTGTCGAGGATGTAGACTATGTGCAATGTGCTCCTCACCATAGCAAATGAGGTAGAGACCTTTGATCACCCATGCTCCCTCTGAGGAAGCAATACCTCAACCCGATCAAGCAAGTGGTTGATGGCGCTAGACGCAAGAGATGGAGTCTTTGCTCAAGAACAATACTTGGGAGTTAGTTGTTGCATCAAAGAAGAAGAAGATATTTTTGTAAATGGGCAGTGTACAAGAGAAAAGAGGGTACACCGACCGGGAGGTCCCGGTCTATAAGGCAAGAGTTAGGCAAGGGGTTTCACTGTGAAGTTGAGGGCGTTGATTTTCATGAAGTTTTCTCACCGGTTGTGAAGCACTCATCTAATAGAGTTTTGCTTGCCTTGGTGAAGCTATGGAAGACTTGGAGCTACACTAACTTGATGTTAGTGACCCGCTTTCCTCCATGGGGACTTGGGCGGAGGAAATCTACATGGAAGCTGACCGGAAGGTTTTGAGGTCAAGAGAAAGAAGAGCATGCATGCTCGTTTGGTGAAGTCATTGTATGGGTTGGGGGAAGCAATCTCCTGGCCCAATGGTATAGGCGATTTGATTGTTTATGTTGGCTCATGAGTTCACAAGAAGCTCTAAGTGATAATCGCTTGCCTAGTACAAAGAGCTTGGAGTGGCTCCTTCATTTACATTTTGCTTTATGTTGATGATATGTTGGTTACTTGCAAGCATTTGATTGAGGTCAACAACTTGGAAGTTGTTGAGTAGTGAGCTTTGATATGAAGAATCTTGGTGAAGCCAGAGAAGATACTTGGGATGGAGGTTTTAGAGAGATCGATCTAAGGGGCGTTGTAAATCCTTAGCCAAAGGAGGTACATTGAGAAGGTTCTTAATGAACAATGCAAAAGCCCATTTCTACTCCTCTTCGTTCTCACTTCAAGCTCTCAAAGGAGCTTTGTCCTCAATCGACGAAGAAGAAAGGGCTTGGCTCAGCATCCCTTATACTAGTGCTTGGCTGGGAATGTGATATATGCCATGGTATGTTCTAGGCGGACATTGCTTTCAGCCCCGGTGAGCATGGTGAGCCAGATTATATGTCAAGGTCCGAAAAGGACATTGGAAAATTTTAGAAATGGCTTCTAAGGTACTTCGAAGGGTACCTCACATGTTTGCTGGAGTTTGACCAAGATGCAAATGGTGTGATTGGATATTGTGATTCGGATTATGGTGGAGACTTGGATGATGGGAAATCAACCGGGTTATGTGTTTACCTTGGGGAGGTACGACCTTGAGTTGGCCATCTTCGCTACAAGATGTTGAGCTCTTTCAACTACAAAGCTTGAGTTTATGGCGATGTCTTGAGGCATTCAAAGAGGTAAAATGGCTCAAAGGTTTAGTCGGGGAGATTACCGTGGTATTTACAGGAGTGTGTACTTATTTTGTGATAGCCAAAGTTGGCTAAGAACCGAAACACATTCCATATATAGAAAACGAAGCATATTGATGTAAAGTACAACTTCATCGGAATGTCATCTGGGAGAAGGAGTTGACATTGATGAAGATCCGTCTTTTGTAGAACCCCTCCGATATCTTGACAAAGCCTTTGCCCACGGTCACTACGTTCACTTTGTGTGTGAACTTGGTGGGTCTCTCCTCTTGTTTGTCAGGAGGCCCACTGTGGGGTGGAGCTTGAGTTTGTTTGGTCTTTTTTTGTTGTTAGAGGTGTTTGGAGAAATTTAAGTCAAGGTGGAGAATTGTTGTATTATGCCTTGGATTTCTTGGGAAAGAAGAAGGAGAAAGATGGAGAATATGTGGAGTACTGCAGTGTCTTGACGCACACTGGCGAACCGGATGCACCACCGTACCTGAGCCGGACCTTGCCTTCGCCGTCCCTGAGCCGGCCGCTCCGCCGTGCGCGGGACGCACGGCTCCTCGGGGCCAACTTTCCCCATTCCTAGCCGCCCGGTGGGCGTGTTGATGGCTTGGGCGGGGCGATGCATCCCCGAAAAAGCTGGAAGCCCGGTCTTTGCAATTCTTTCTCGAGGCGTAAGCTTTCATATTTTTTGACCCTGTTTTGGCCCTTTTTCGTATTTACGCGATTTAATCCGGATTTTTCCGGACATTTATTTGGTTTTGTTTTGGTCATTTTGTAAACTTAGGAGGCCATATATAAGGCATCCTAAAGTCATTTGAGAACCCCTAAGATTCAAATTATCCCCAAATAGAATATTCTCTCTCGCTCCTCCCCACTCTCTTCTTCTCCATTGTAATTCCTCCATTAGAGAGACTAAAGAAAAACTCCAAGGTTCTTGTTTGTGGATGTAGGTCATAGTTGACCCTAACGACGTGCTAATCCCCCTTTGTCTCTCTTTATTGCTTTCACTTCTCATTTAAAGTTTACAACTTTGTATTTATTGTTGTATTTGAAGTTCACTAACAAACCCTAGGTCCTATAAATTGCATTTATTGCCCCCAACAATTGGTATCGAAGAGCTTGAGGGTTTGGGAGGTTTCTAGTTGATTTCTTTGAAGGAATATGTCAACGATGAAGCTTGACATTGAGAAGTTTATTGATAGGTCCATCGACTTTGGACTATAGCGATTGAAGATGAAGGCAATTTTGATTGAGAATGGTGTTCACAAGGCTCTTGAGGCAAGGTGAAAACTACTACTATGGCCAGAAGAGAAGCGGAAGAAGTGGATTTGAGAATCCTGCTGATTCAAATTAGCCCCCTGAATAGAGATATTCTCTCTGCTCCTCCTCGGCTCTCTTAACTTCTCCATTATGAATTCCTCCATCGGAGGCTAGAAAAAGCTCGAGTTCTTGCTTGTTGATGTAGGTCGAGTTGGTGAACCACGTTAACTCTTTGTCTCTTTATTGCTTTTACTTCTCATTTTAAAGTTTACAACTTTGCATTTATTGTTGGATTTAAAGTTAACTAACAAACCTAGTTCTTATAAATTGCATTTATTGCTAACCCTGAGTGCTCCAAATCCAATCTAATTCGACTTTAAAATCTCCTCACTTTCACCCCTTGCCTTAGCATACGCAGCGATTTTATTTTTCACTACCAAGTCTTCTTGACCCACTTCACGTCAATAATTATATTAATTAGATATAGTATAACTTACTAAATTATAGGAGTAATTGACAAGATAAGTTGAAATAGGGAAGGGGAGTTAATCTCCACAATTTTATATCATTCATTCACCATGCTATTATATATATATATTACATCGAATACTAGTGATTGGGAAATTGCAGAAATCAACAATTTTGGGTCTAGATTCTTGGCACATGACCATGACATGACGCGATGCGAACCAGCCTAGGTATAAAAGAGATCCTAGTTATGAAATACAAAAAAGATGTAAAAAGAGCAGACTTAACCAATGTAGTAAATGGCGATACAGTGATTGATAGGCATGCAGAATGTTATCGATGATGATCGATGAATAACCCCGACACATATCAGATTCTTGGTGTTAGAGTCATGTAGGCATTTAAAGCACGAATACTCTTTAAAGCGGCTTGGTATATTCCAGAGTTTTGCACATGTGTATCTTATTGGTAAGAAATGGTGATGTCATGTAGTAGACCTCCCCACCCCCACAAAGCAAAATTTACTTTCAAAAGCATCGACTTGATTTTCAAAGACGATTGTATTCATTAATTTATGCTTACGTTGAAGATAAAAGTGAATATCAT